>OU898279.1:133162699-133367699 GCA_918026665.1 Diabrotica balteata
AAATTCTTTTAGTTAATAACAACAATAACTTTAAAACCAATAAACGTATTTACTTGAAATTTAGTACTCGTAGGTTGTTTTTAAATGAAAAATAGCTTCCTTTAGTGAGAAAAAATTGTCCATGGTACAATACAATGGTGTGTATTTAGAAAAATTTTTCACCTTTACTTTTTTTTATGAAGTCAGCTATTCTAAAACACAATTATTTTTATTGTAATTGAATTAACAAAAAAAAACTTTTGTTGAATTTTAAAATAAGTTATATGATGTACTAATGGTTAGTAACAAAAACTAATTTGTGGATTAATACTGCATTTAAAACACTTAGCGAGTGTTTTTTTTTCCAAACCAGTTATTTGATTAACCAAAAACACCTTGTATATTTTTATATTTTAAAGGTTGGGTTAAAATAAAGGTTTTTATTTTTATTTATAGATAGCATGTGAGAAGAAATTTCAGATAGACCAACATGTGAGAACTGCTTCACACATTGCAAAAAAAGGAAAAATAGGAGGAAAACATCAAACTTCAATGGCTAAATGTTTCCAATCTACTTCAAAAAAATTAGATGAGCAAGAAACTTTTAATGAAGACTTGTGTCGCGCATTAGTGTCTGCAAACATACCGCTTTCAAAATTAGCAAATGTAAATTTTAGTTCGTTTCTAAAAAAATATTGCAAACTTAATGTTCCAAGTGATCGGTCTCTAAGAAGAAATAATGTGAACGGGCTATACTCGTCGGTGTTAATTAATATTAAGGAAGAAATTGCAGATAATTATTTTTACATATCTGTAGACGAAACCACTGATTCCTCAGGAAAGTATATTGCTCATTTATTGATTGGTGTTCTTAAAGAAGATACCTTACCAAAATCTCATCTTATTTCATGCCAGCAACTTGAGAAAACAAATGCTTTAACAATTTCGCGTTTTATACAAGAAACATTAGCAACTTTTTTTCTTCCGACAACTATTCCTTCTAATAAATTACTGCTTATTTTATCGGATGCTGCTCCTTATATGGTGAAAGCAGGACAAAATTTAAAAATATTTTTCCCAGATTTAATACATGTTACTTGTGTAGCGCATGGATTAAACAGAGTTGCAGAGGAAATACGAAAAAAGTTTCCTCTTGTAAATACCATGATATCCAGTGTCAAAAAAGTATTTCTTAAATCTCCTATAAGAATTCAACTTTATAAAGAAATGCTACCTAACATTCCTCTTCCACCACAACCTATTTTAACGCGATGGGGAACATGGTTAGAAGCAGCTAATTTTTATGCAGATCATTTTGTTAAAATAAAGAACATAATTGATACGTTAACAGATGAAAGTTCCCAATCTCTTTTGGATTCTAAACAAACTTTTCAGAGTAACTTGCTTCAACAAGAACTTTCATTTATAAAATCAAATTTTAGTTTTGTTCAAAAAACAATTACTCAGTTAGAATCACCAAACTGTCATTGTTCGAAAGTACAGCATTAATAAAAGAATTTGCGTCATGTTGTCGGAACGTTAGAGGTAATATTGGAAAAGATATTTTAAAAAAATTTGAAGCTACTATGGAAAAAAATAAAGGTTACCATATTCTTTCTGAAGTAGTCAGTGTTCTAGCTGGAAATATTTCGGAAACAATTAATTTAGAACCAAATGTTTTGGTTAGTTTGAAAAATGCTCCCGTTACATCAGTTGATGTTGAACGAAGTTTTTCCATATATAAATATATGTACTCAGACAGAAGCCACAAGTTTTTGTTAGAAAATTTTGAACACCACTTGGTCATTTATTGTTACCATAATTCTAAATAAGTTTATTCATACTTAAAAATGATGTAGTTACTTAAAATAAATGTAAATCTTAATGAATAGTAGGAAATATTTAGTTATGTACACTTTTTTTTTAAATAAAATTGTTACTATTTTACGATTTTTTTATTTATTTGTATGCATATTTTGTAAAATATTTGCATATTTTCGGGTAAACACGTGCATATTTATGCGCATATTTTCTACATTTTTATTTGCATATTTGCCGAAGTCTAGTTATATACATTTCTCTCAAATACTTAAAATAAACACAATAAAGAAGTGGGTCTTTAATTTTAAACGTCTTCAGGATAGTCGTTTTCTTAAATAGGCATATTGATTAATTTTGTAACAATCCTATTGCCTTAATACATTTATGTGATGTAAATCAGTCCGGAGCTCTTTTTATCCTTTAATTTATTTATCACGACCATTACCACATTACCAGCAGCAGATCTTTAGAAAAAGCTAATAATAAGATTAACAGAGACTGTACTAGTATCAGATCAAGAATTTTCAAAATGATCTGAAAAGGTACCTTCGGTTATTGTAACAAAATAATCACAAAAACTGCCGTCCTAACATAAAAGGTCCTATCTGCAAAATTTGGTAAAATGACTTTATTTATCTATGTATGTACAAAATGAAATTGTCCTATAAGTGTCTCAGTGCCTTATTATATACCTAAATAGTTTATCCTAACTGACTAAAAAATTTTAACTTTAAAAATACAGTTATTCTCCATTCGCTTAGCTCGGGCATATTTTGACAGATTCATTGTCGGAAACCTACAACACAAAAATTCCTACTTCTCAGTATTAATAGCTCAAATATACTACTATTGCAGACTTTTTCCTTAAAAAAAAGAAGAATTATTCCAAATAGTGGAAGTGTATACTAAACCCATAAAATTTTCCCTGTATATTTAAAATATAATATTTGAGTTGTTACAATTGAACATATTGTAGTAAATATTTGTATTATTCGCGTTGTTTATTTTAGCTAATATAGTTTTTTTGTTCCATTATTTTTGTTTAATTCTTTGTTAGTTCTATTTTGAATTTTATTATTAGAGATAGTCATTTTTCCATTTGTTCTATCAGATAATGCGTTGGTAAGTTTTTCTTAAATAAATATAAATATGATAAATGTTCTTTAAAAGTTAATATTTTTAGATGAGTAAGGATGCTGTTAAATTACGAGGTAATCAAACTGCACAAAGATTTATTCAAAACACCAACCATTTTTGTTTAATTATTTGCCCATTCGGCGTAGGTGGATCATTAAAATATATTTATGAAATTATGTAAATATGTCTTAATAACAAAACATTTCAGTTAACATCCAGTTCAGTTTGATCTGGCGTCAAAAATTAAATAAAAGTTACAGTAATTTAGTTTATATCGTTAAGTTGTTCCAAATGTAGGCAACCAACTTAAACTTTTTGATAGGATTTAGCTGGAGTTTCTTGAGAATATTTTTAATAAACGTGGAAATTTTCCAGTTAATTTATTATTTTTAAAAGTGATGATAATAATGCTGAATAAGCAATATTTCAAAGGATATTTAATCACAAAACGTACTTAATATTGTGTTATTGTAAAATCCTCATAATAAACTACGTTAGATAAAAAAGGTAAAATCCCGGGTCGTCCAAAACTAGTTTCTAATAGGAATAATAGAAGATTATGATTTGTTTTAATTATATTTTTGATGATATTGGATTATATTTTTGATGAATGAATTTTTGAATTTTAATATGAATATTATGATATTTTTTTATCTAACCTACTTTATAACACAATATTAAGTACGTCCTGTGATTAGATATCATTTGAAATATTGCTTATTCTGCATTATTATCATCACTTTTAAAAAAATAATAAATTAACTGGAAAATATTAAATGTTTATTAAATATATTCTCAAGAAACTCCAGCTAAATGCTAACAAAAAGTTTAAGTTGGTTGCCTACATTTGGCGCAACCTAACGATATAAACTAAATTACCGTAACTTTTTTTATAAAACATATTTTTTATATATAATAGAAACTTAATAAATTTCTAATTCATAGTATAAGTTTACAAAAGAGGTCGACGAAATACTCTAATGAAATGCGCTATGAGCACGTGTACTTGGTTGTATAATAATTTCCAGCCACTTCTAGTCTGTCAAAAAGTAACTAACTTCGTAAAAACATAATTACTAAAATCACTAGACAGTTCGGACTGGCATTAGCGAACCGAGTTTAGGACTATTAAGCAAGCATTTTACACCGAGCGACATTAGTTAGGACAATTTTGCGTAGTATGATATAAGCATGTTTTTAACATAACTTCAAATAATTAATTATAAAAGGTATTTGCTATTGTCAGATATTGGGAGTATTCTCATGCTTTTTGTATTTTAAGTAAATATATATTGTGAGAAATCGATGAAGGGTAAGTTTAATAACGTTACTTTAGGTATAAGCAATATCTGATTGTAATTATTGTTTGTAGTAATCGCAAAAAATATAGACTCATATGCGTCTTTTTTTTTTGCTTGCTTCGCTTCGCTTTGCATGCTTCATAGTAGTAATGCAGCGTCACTTAGCCGGAACAACGATAGATGTAAACGTATGCTATTTAGTCAGAAGTGAGAACGATCGAGATTATCCACCTGGGCCGTCCAATGAATTCGACACTAATATAAATGGAAGTGAGTAGGATTCTAGTTACGAATCTAACGATTATAATTTATGTTACATATATTACTATGTTAATTGTGTATTAAGTTTTAAAACTTCTTCTTCTTTTTATATGGACATGACTCTGTCTGTTTTTCAATGTGCCTCCAGTAAGTTGTCATTCCATCGTTTTCGTGGTCTTCCTACTGATCGTCTTCCTATTGGGGAACCGTCTCTTGTCGTCTTTACTACTCTATTTGTTGTTATTCGGCTTATATGATCGTTCCATTCTACTCTTCTATTTCTTACCCAGTTCTTGATGTTCTCCACCTTGCATCTACGTCGTATATCTGTACTTCTAGCTCTGTCCCATAGTGTCTTACCATCAATTTTTCTAAGTGTTTTCATCTCTGCTGTTTCTAACATCCTTTTTGTCCTCTCTGTGTCAGGTCTTGTTTCTGCCGCGTATGTCATTATTGGTCTGATGACTGTTTGTAAATTCTGCCTTTCATTTCTTTCCCGATATTTTTATTTCTCCATATTGTTTCATTCAGGCAACCTGCGGCTCTGTTTGCTCTATTCACTTGATCTTCCACTTCAGTTTCGAGCTTTCCGTAGCTAGATAATGTGATGCCTAGATATTTAAACTCCATCACTTGTTCTATTATCTGACCTTCCAGCTCCAATTTACATCTTAGTAAATTTGCTGTTGTAATCATGCATTTTGGCTTTTTTGGGGAAATTAACATCTTAAATTTATGTTGCTTATATTTTTTGTGCAGCATATGTTGTTTTGAGAGTCTGCGTCGTCTGCATAGCAGATTATTTAATATTGTTTTTTCCCATTTATATCCTTTGTTAGTTTTTACTCTTTTTTATTATTTCATCCAAGATCAGATTAAATAATAGAGGACTCATGTAATCTCTTTGTCTTATCCCATTACGAGATTCTAAAGGGTCGGTTAGTTTTTCTTCTACTTTTACTTTTATTGTGTAGTTTACGTAGATACTTTTGATCGTTTTGATTATTCCTAGAGGTACGTGGATAACGTCTTTTAATTTGACCCAGTCAAATGCCTTCTTAAGGTCTACGAAACATAGATTTGCCGGTTTGTTGGATTCTAATGATTTGCCTCATTATAAATATAGCGTTGGTGCACGATCTTCCCGACCAAAACATTGTTGTTCTTCTAACAAAATGATAAAATAGCTGATATTAGGAGTATATCCACAGACTTTCTGAATAATTGCATGCTGTCATCCTTTTAGAGGATGATGTGGCTTTCTACAATACATGCCACAAAAACCAGCCAAATGTGGCAGAAAACTATATGCACTTTGTAATAGCAGGACTTACTCTACTTGGAATTTCGAGATATATTGTGGAATACCAAGAGACGGACCGTACAAATATTCAAATAAACCATTCAATATAGTACAGCATTTAGTTTTTCCGATAAAAATACTCCAAAAGAAATATAACTAATGATAATTATTATACTAGTTATCCTTTAGCTGGTTATCTCATGCAAAATGGCCTGACAGTTATTGACACCATGAAGAAAAATAAAAAAGAAATTCCTCCCCAATTTCTTCCGAATAAACTACGAGCTATTGAAACTTCAATATTCGGGTTCTAAGATAATATTTCCCTAATATTGTTCTGAAGCTATTTTCTTGTGGCATTGTAAATTAATTACTATTAAACTGAGAATAAGCCACAATTAAAGATAAAAATACGTTTATTGACGTTTCAATTTCCACTTCGGAAATCGTTCTCAAAATACAAACAGTAAATTAAACAAATTTTGTTTTTTGTTACATAGTGAAAAATTCTTCTAATAATTTAATTTTATCTGACTCATTTATATTGACAATTCAGACATACATTATGCATTTTAAAGTAGACGACTTTAAAATGATATTGCCAATATTGTTGAGTTGCGCTCCTGGGACGACTTTACTTATAAGATAGTTCATTCGATTACATGAAATCAACTTTAACTTGAGAATATCCGTCAGAAAAAAATCATAGCATGTAATTCGTCTTTAAAAAGACAAACACATGACATGATGACAGTAAAATTCTCCTGTTAGTGATTCCATAGTAAATTATGAGGGAAAACCAGGAAAAAAACCTCATAATACTATCCCGACATTGTAAGTATTTGTTCGTGAATTTAGTTTACCTTCAACAAACATCAAAATTCTGATTTTATATGTTACGTTATTTAAAAAACATAAATGATGTATCCTCTATATGTTACTGACTTACTAATACTGGTATTTTCTTATTAATAACTTCCTCTTTCAATATTGGTAACCAGATCCTACTACATTCTGCCGAGGAATTTGCGACACAATTGGCCTCATTTAGCATAATTAGAGCCGCTTCTTTGATTTTTCTTTTTTTACCATCCGTTTCTTTTAGGACTACATTTGAATTATTCCATTGAACCCTATGTTCATTATCCCATGCGTGTTTACAGATTTGAGATCTATCAAATTCTTTATTTTTAATATAAGATTGATGTTCACTTATTCTAACATTTAATGGCCTTGATGATTCACCTAAATAAAACTGATCGCATTCACAAGGTATTTTATAAATGCAATTCTTTGTCCTTTCTTGTTCATTGTTAGGTTTGGTTTTGGACAAAATAGATCTCAACGTGTTTGTTGTTTTGAATGTTGTTGAAATGTTGAATTTATTTCCTATCCTTTTAAGTTTTTCTGATAGTCCTTTTATGTACGGTATTGTTATTTTCCTCATATTATTCCTTGTGTATGCTGTAGGATCTCGTTCTAAGTTGTTCTGTTCTATTCGATCGATTGTTGAAAATTCCTTATTTATAAACGATAAAGGATAATCATTTTTTAATAAAACAGATGTTAACAAATGTTTCTCCTCCAAGAACGAATTTTCATTAGAACAAGTAATTTTGGCTCTATCAGGATACATCATTTGGTTTTTTAAATAACGTAATATATAAAATCAGAATTTTGATGTTTGTTGAAGGTAAACTAAATTCACGAACAAATACTTACAATGTCGGGATAGTATTATGAGGTTTTTTTCCTGGTTTTCCCTCATAATTTACTATGGAATCACTAACAGGAGAATTTTACTGTCATCATGTCATGTGTTTGTCTTTTTAAAGACGAATTACATGCTATGATTTTTTTCTGACGGATATTCTCAAGTTAAAGTTGATTTCATGTAATCGAATGAACTATCTTATAAGTAAAGTCGTCCCAGGAGCGCAACTCAACAATATTGGCAATATCATTTTAAAGTCGTCTACTTTAAAATGCATAATGTATGTCTGAATTGTCAATATAAATGAGTCAGATAAAATTAAATTATTAGAAGAATTTTTCACTATGTAACAAAAAACAAAATTTGTTTAATTTACTGTTTGTATTTTGAGAACGATTTCCGAAGTGGAAATTGAAACGTCAATAAACGTATTTTTATCTTTAATTGTGGCTTATTCCCAGTTAAATAGTAATTAATATTTCCCTAGTTTCATAAAATGTTCCCATGTTTCTAAAATAAATAAAGCTGTAGTATTGCTTTCTACCATGATCTATACAGACGAAGGTACATGAAAACCAGTAATGGGTTTTAAACAAAAAGTGGCGTCGATACAGTTGACAAAAAATGTGCTCCCTACACGACACAATTTAGGATTATCAGAAGATGGCCATTAGCAATATTTTTCGCATACTAGATTTAGCTGGAATAAATTCCGAAGTTATTTATAATTGCACTAAGTCAAATATGTCGCTGTCTCTACAAAGAAGGAGAAAATTCTTACTTGAATTAGGTTTCTCTCTGATGAGGTATCGTTTAGAAGACCGAGCGAAAATATTAACACTTCCAAAAGATGTAAGAGAATTTCTGCTGCATTTTCAATTTGCCAAAGAATCCATCAGCACGGTAAATCAGTCGAAATGGACGGTGCCATATATACAGTGCACATAAAAACAATAAAACAATCGTTTCTTGTGACTCATGTCAACAATTTGTTTTCAAAAATCACAGTGAGAAAAACATTTAGTGTAATATGTCTTTGTATCCTTCAATGGAGAAAGACTAATTTAATTATTGATGTTTTCGACCGTTACTTGATGGAAATTCATTTTATGTAACAATAAAACACTGAAAACTTTGTTTTCAAACTTCCACAAAATTTATTTTAAAACTTATCACTACAGCTGTTTCGGCTGATAGCCTTTCTCAAGTGATCTATTTTTGGCTTGGGTTTACAAATTTATAGTCTCTAATGAAATAGGTTGAGGAGGGGAGAACTGTTTGTCTCAAGTTGGTCATTCAGAATTATATCTGTGTTTTTTAATTTGTTGATTTCCATAGATTCTAACAAAGATAGCTTAAGGCCTTTATTTTGAATGTGAAGAATTTTAAATTTGTCATTAAAAGAATGATTATGATCTAGAAGGTGAAGTGCGTATGTCGAATCTGTTTTTCTATTTTGAAAGCCCTTTTATGTTCTGCTATTCGTTTATCAAAGTTTCTACCAGTTTGACCGATGCAAGTTTTTGTTTGTAAGTAAACACAACTTGCCCCAACATAATAATGAGAGAACTTTAGAATATTTAGGTGTAGAATGTGAAGTAGCGTTAAACAAAACTGCTAAACAATATCGAAAAAAGTGTAATTGCCAAATCTATTACAGATGTGTGTAGTGAAACTAAGAATTCCTGTTACAAAGAGAATAAAACAGCAATTTCAATTAAAAATAAATCAATAGAAAACAACATTGTGTTTACAAAAGCAGACAAAGGTAACACTACTATTGCTATAGATAAAATAGAATATAATAACAAAACAATAGAATTCTTAAATAATCAAAATATTGAAACTTTACACAAAGATCCGACAGAAAAATATCAAAAACAAATTAAGCTAGCGTTAGAAAATTCAAAATCAATACTAAATCCAATAGAACAGAAATACCTCAATATCATGAACCCACAGCCTCCTAAATTATACTCTTTCATTAAACTACACAAACCGGATCACCCAATAAGACCTGTAGTTTCTTTTTATACAGCTCCGTCATATAAACTTTCAAAAAAACTGTTAGAGATTATTTTAGAACACACTAAATTTTCACCTAAATTTACCATAAAAAATACAATAGAACTAGTTAATAAAATACAACATTTTCAATTACCTAACAACTCCAGATTAATTTCATTTGACGTAAAAATCTTTTTCCTAGTATCCCTCCTACAGAAACTTTTATTCTAGTAAAAAACCTTTTAGACCAAAATAGTACAAATCCAATAATTACATCTGAAATTTTACATCTTCTTGAAGTTTGCATAAACCAGGACTACTTTGAATTTAATAATAAAATATATACAAATAACAGTGCAGGACTTATAATGGGTAATCCTCTAAGCCCATTGCTATCAGATATTTTTATGGATCATCTAGAGACAAAGATTTCAAAACATCCCGTATTCAAACAGTTTTTATATTGGTGGAGATACGTAGACGACGTACTGGTATGTTTCACAGGAACTAACAGGCAACTCGACCAATTTTTATCGTATATTAATTCACTTCATAGTCATATTGAATTTACAATAGAAACAGAACAAAATCAATCCATAAATTTTTTAGATTTAAAAATTAGCAGACTTCAAAACAAACATGACTTCTCCATATTTCATAAACCTACCCATACTGACACGACTATACACAATTCATCATCCCATCCAACACAACATAAACTGGCAGCTTATCATAGTATGTTACATAGATTAACAGAAATTCCGATGTCAAAATACAACTTTGAGACAGAATTAAATATAATTAAGCAAATAGCAGTAAACAACGGATACAACGAACAAACAATTAATAAAATGTTAAATCAAAAACTACACAAGAAAGCCCTGAAATTAGTATTTCCACCACCAGAGAAAAAACCCAGTACCTTCTGCTCGATTACATATACAGGCAAAATAACAACAAAAATTGCCAAACACATAAAAAAGAAAGGAATAACACCAGCTTTCCGAACAAATAACAACCTAGGCAAATATATTAAAAATAACAAGAGCCAAAATAAAAAACACTTAAATAGTGGTGTGTACAAACTTCAATGTGGCGACTGCCCAAAAACTTACATCGGTCAAACTGGTAGAAACTTTGATAAACGAATAGCAGAACATAAAAGGGCTTTCAAGAATAGAAAAACAGATTCGACATACGCACTTCACCTTCTAGATCATAATCATTCTTTTAATGACAAATTTAAAATTCTTCACATTCAAAATAAAGGCCTTAAGCTATCTTTGTTAGAATCTATGGAAATCAACAAATTAAAAAACACAGATATAATTCTGAATGACCAACTTGAGACAAACAGTTCTCCCCTCCTCAACCTATTTCATTAGAGACTATAAATTTGTAAACCCAAGCCAAAAATAGATCACTTGAGAAAGGCAATCAGCCGAAACAGCTGTAGTGATAAGTTTTAAAATAAATTTTGTGGAAGTTTGAAAACAAAGTTTTCAGTGTTTTATTGTTACATAATTTAATTATTTTGTATTTAGATATTTTTCCTTTAGGATCTTTCGCGAGAATACTTTTTATTGTAAATGTTTCTTTGTTTTGATTTTGTAAGACTGACTATTCGTTTTTTATATTTTGCACCAGAGTCGTTACATTATGTCAGTTATACAATGAATTACTAAAAAATAAGGCTTTTTTTGCGTCGTTTACGAATTACTTTATCAAATTTTGATAATTTTTAACTTCTAATACCATTTTTTCTATATGCGGCATTAAATACCTGCATTATTATCATAAGTTATCTGCATTAAAAATTATTCGTTATAAATAATATATGAACTATATAATATGCAGTTATTTTAAAATGTTTTGAAAACCACAACCAACATAATTATAGTAAACACAGAGAGCAGGTGCTTGTCAATATATAAACAATCGTAACCACAAAAGTCTCCATATATCAATAGGAGATGCAAGGAAGAACGTCGAACATCCCTTCAGGGCTGATTCAAAATTGTACATAACAAAAACTCGACACCTGTTAATACCAGTCGGGCTTGTACCCACGCTTCCATGTCTATAATTTAAATTTTTTAAGAACACGCAGGTCCACAATCATGCAATACACATAATTCAGATTCACACCCCCGGGGGACTCAAATATTTTTGTCTGTTACCAAGATTGGGACCCATGAATACTTTTACTGTAATTATTATTATACAGGGTCTTGTTTTCTAATTGCTTATGTATTTACCCTAAAACAAAAATGTACCAAAATAATAACTAATTAAGGGAAAGAAGAAAAGAAAAGAAGGGAAACGAAAATATATATTATAACAAAGGTAAAGGCCTTAAAAGGAGGACCAATTTATGTGCCTTCGCAATGGGTCACAGTAGTTCAAACAGTGAAAAAATCAGGCGAACGTACAAAATTAATGAAATGTCTTCTTCTTCTTTAAGTTCCATCTTCTATCGAAGGTTGGAAATCATCATGGCTATACGGACTCTGTTGACTGCCGCTCTAAAAAGTTCTGCACTACTGCATTCAAACCATTCCCTTAAGTTCTTAAGCCAGGATATTCTTCGTCTTCCCACATTTCGCTTTCCTCGGATTTTGCCCTGCATAATAAGTTGTAATAATGCGTATTTTTGCCCTCTCATCACATGTCCCAAGTACTCAAGTTTTCGTCTTTTAATAGTTAATATTATTTCCGCCTCATTTCCTATCCTTCTAGTTACTTCCATGTTTGACATTCTTTGAATCCATGATATTCGTAGGATTCTTCTGTAACACCAAAATTCAAAGGCGGCCAGCTTATTCAGATGAACTTGTTTTAGTGTCCAAGCTTCCAGACCATAAAGAAGAGTAGAGAACACGTAACATCGAAGCATTCTCAGGCGTAGTTCTAACCTTATATCCCGACAACAAAGAAACTTTTTAAGTTTAATAAATGATGTACGTGCTATTTCAATACGTGTCTTAATTTCTTTGGTTTGGTCTACATCTGATGTTATCCATGTTCCTAAATATTTATAGTTATTAACATTCTCAATTGCAGTATCTTCAATAGTCAATTGGATATTTGCATGTGCAGATTTAGTCATGATCATGCATTTAGTTTTCTTTAAATTTATCTTCAGTCCGTACTCATGACAGCGTTCATTAAGGCGTTGCATTAGGTTCTGTAAATCATTGTTGTTATCCGTAATTATTACTGTATCGTCTGCAAAACGTAAGTTATTCAAAACTTCTCCATTGATAGATATACCTTCTATTGAGTCTGAGAGCGCTTCTTGAAATACCGCTTCACTGTAGACATTGAAAAGTAGTGGGGACAGCACGCAACCCTGGCGGACTCCTCTCTGTATTTTGATATTTTCGGTGTACTGGCTGTCAACTCTTACCTTGGCAGTTTGATTCCAATATAAATTAGATATAATTTTCAGATCACGACTGTCAATATTTTTGCTTTTTAATATATCTACAAGCTTTTTATGTTGAACTTTATCAAATGCCTTTTCAAAGTCTACAAAACATAAGTACATATCCTGATTCATGTCCATGCATCTCTGAGCCAGCACATTCAAGCCGAACAAAGCATCTCTTGTACTCATACCATTTCTAAAGCCAAATTGTGTGTCACTAATCTCATATTCAAGAGTTTTAACAATTCTGCTGTGAATTATTTTCAAAAATGTTTTAAGTGTGTGACTCATTAAAGCTATTGTTCTGTGGTCTGAGCAAGTTGTTGAACTTGGTTTTTTGGGAATTGCTACAAAGGTTGATTGCAGCCATTGTCTGGGGATTGTGGCAGTCTGATATATTAGATTAAAGAGTTCAACCATTACATCAATAACATCTTCATCGATGAGTTTTAATAATTCGATGGGCACCTCATCTGGTCCAGTAGCTTTACCCTCTTTTGTGTTTTTGATGGCATAGATGACTTCTTCTCTTAATATTGGTGGTCCAGTATTCTCGGTGATTTCTAATGACAGTTCTTCTCTTTCATCATTAAATAGTTGTTGAATGTAATTGGTCCAGTGACATAATCTCTCCTTCATATCAGTAATAATATCCCCTTTATCATTTTTAAGGATATTCGTTTTTGTACGCTTTCTAGAACCTGTCATTTCTTTGATTTTTTTGTGTAAATTAAAGCTATCGTACTTTTTATCCAGATCTTCTATTTCCTTGCATCTATCGGAGAGCCACCTCTCTTTTGCCTCTCGAATTTTCTTTCTGATGTTTCTCTGAATTTCTTTGTATTTATTCAGGTCTTTTGCTTTATGTTTTCTTCGTTCTTCCATGAGTTCAAGAATTTCTACTGTCATCCAAGGTTTTGTTTTTTCTTTAAGTGGTTTGAGGGTTTCTTTTCCAACTGACACAAGGGCATGTTGAATTTTTCCCCATTTTTGGTCAATAGTTAGAGTTTCTGCATTATCTTCTTTGACTTTCCTTAAGCTCTCGTTTATTTTAAATTTGGTTTCCACATATGTGTTGTCTTGTTTGAGACGTCTTGTATCTATGATTTTCTTGGTGCTAGGGCTGTTGACCTTCTTTAGTTTCACTCTCATCGACAAAACAACCGGGTTGTGGTCGGAGGATATGTCCGCTCCTGGATAAGTTGTAGATGATATTAAAGAATTTCTATATGTCTACATCGGATATATTCTACTTTAAAAAATTATGTAAGGAAATGGGAAACAATTATAACATTGACGAAGAAGGTCGTGTCGAATGAGATTAAGATGATCAAGGTGGAGAAGACACTTAAAAATAAGTTTCAGTTTAAGACAAGCTACCACGATACAGAGCTCAGAACCAGTAATATAAGGCGAAGACAACGAGGGTTGGTGGATAATACGGAACTAAGTAAAGCATATTCGCATCCAACAGGAATATCCAATCTAAAAAAAAAAACAAGATCTGCTCTCACTATGTAAGGCTAATGTTATTCAAGAGCACTACCATAGGATTTATGCCGATTTACATGTGAACAATGGAACAGTAGAAACCAAACAAACAGATTACCATATGCATGACTTTGATTAAGTTTTAAAACCAAAAATTTTTATTAAATAAATACAATCGTAAATAAAAAAACTTTAATTCGATATGAACTTTTACTGCACCATTTTCCAAAATTAATATATTTTTTAAAACCATATGGCCGTATGTGCTAAAATACCTATTTCCTGAAGGAAATTTCACATACTCCGTACTGCATATAAAAATATGCAAAATTAAAGACAATTTGCTAAATACTGAGCTTAGGTTTGTAGCTTAATTTTTGGAATTACACCAAATAATATTAACTTAAAAAAAATTGAAACGCTCATAGCTCAACATTATGATTTTTGCAGTTACTGCCCTATGGTTTCCAAGGTGCGATATTTTCATCTATACTATATAATTTATCCAATATGTCCAATATAATTTTAACTTTAGCGAACGAGTCATCTCAGGAGAAAAAGAGTAATCGACTCAACTGCGTCGGTTTTGGCACTACTTTATTTAAAACGAATAAAAAGCCATGTAATACATAACGCGACAAGTGTAGAAGATAAGAGCAAGCAAACTATTTAGAAACAATATACAAAACACTCGAGGAAATATTTGACGGTTTCAAAGTTACAGAAGATTTCTATATTTTTCGAAATATCTAAAAGCGTATTAAACTTTCCAACACAAAGTATAAACTCGTATAATTTAAAGTAGCATTATGAGTATCTACGCTTAAGAAATGTTGCTGTATTTGCAAGTTTTTTAGAGCAAAACTTCGAAAGACATAAGAATATACACGACGACTTTACCGTGTAAGAAACAAATTTGTTTCGGTTTGACACAAATAGTTTCGAAGTGAAGTCTTTGTTGAAGTTAGGGCTTAACAGAAGTTTTAACTTCAAAACTCATTTCCAGCTCAGTTTCTCACATGCTACGAGATTTTTTTCGTTTACTTTATTTGTTATTTTAGTTGTTACACGTAAATAAAAAAAACTTAGTGCTTACAGTTGCTCCAACTTATGAGATTTTCTAAAAGTTTCATTTATTTTATAAATCAAGATAAATTGGGGACTAACATTTCAAATAAGTATATTTGTTTAAGCAATTTAGAAAAACAATACTTTAAAACTAAATACACGTAAAGTATTTAATAAAAGTAACTTCAAGATTCTTCTTCTTCAAGTTCCACTTCTATCAGAGATTGGAAATCATTCTTGCAATTATAATTTTATTGGTTACTCGCCTGAATAGTTCAATTGAACTGCATCCAAAATATTCACGGAGATTGCGTAGCCACGAGATTTTACGTCTTCCTACGCTTGTTCTACCTTTCATTTTACCCTGCATTATATTCCTTAGTAGTTCGTACTTTTCAGCTCTCATAATGTGCCCCAAGTATTAAAATTTCCTGATTTTTATGGAACTTCATAACTTTTATGGAACTTTACTTCAAGATAAAGAGTTAATAATTCATCAATGCATTTTTAAATACCATCCTTTATTGGATTATGAAAATTTATGCAGTACACAATCTAATACTAACAAAAACCTGGAGCTAGAAAACAAATTTCTCGTACCTGAAGTCAAGAATAAATTATAATGAAAATATTGAGTCAGTATTAAAATACAACAATTTTACTCAAAACTCAGAAGTAAGGATTATCATGGTACTCTCTTTGTCAATATTTTCCATCCAGTACTGTATGTAGATCTCTCCCAATTGCTTTCATCTTTCTCTATCTTGCGCTAATTCATTCCACTGTTTGCCTGCCACTGCTCTTATGTCATCTACCCATCTTTTTTGAGGTCTTCCCATGCTTCTTGTTGTCGTCCTTGGTCTTCATTCTAGAATTCTCCGTATCCATCTGTTGTCATTATATTGGGTTACATGACCTGCCCAGCGCCATTTCATTTTTGTAATTTCTTCCACAATATCCAATCTCGTCTACTATCTGTTTCTTGCATTGATTCGTTCCATTGCTCTTTGCGTTGTTTTTAATTTTTAGCAAATTTTTTGGTAAGGACTACTGTCGCCAAGCCGTAGGTACAAACTGGTAGTATGCATGTGTTATACACCTTTTTCTTTAAGTTTACAGCAATTGAGGTGTTTTTCAAGATATATGCTAGTTTGCCGAAAGCGCCCCATGCCAGTTGTGTTCTTCTTTAAATTTCAGCATCTTGATTTGGTTTTCCCAGTTTGATAACATGACCTAGATATACATAATGTTCAACATTTTCTATGGTATGATTTTGTATTGTTATATTTGTCTGGTCTCGGCTTAGTATTTTTGTTTTACTGTAGTTCATTTTAAACCTACCGCTTCTGAAACTGCATTTAATTGTTGTAACATATCATTTAGTTCTTGGATATTATCGGCTATTAAAACTATATCATCTGCGAATCTCAAATTGTTTAAGTATGATCCGTTGACGTTGATACCCTTGTTGTTGCATTCTAGTTTCTTAAAAATGTCTTCTAGAGCAAGGGTAAATAGTTAATGAGAGATGATGTCTCCTTATCTTACTCCCCGTTGTAGTCTTATGGGATTAGTTTTTGTGCTTTCATCCAGCTTTTATCTGCATGGTGGCATTTTCATAAATGTTTTCATCCGTTTTTATTATTTGATCCATAATCAGTTTGAACAATAGAGGACTTAGGGAATTTCCCTGTCTTATCCCATTTCCAGCTTGAATAGGGTCGGTTAGTTCTTTTTCTACTTTTACTTTTATTTAGTTGTTTTGGTAGATATTTTCGATCGTTTTTATTATTCCCAGTAGTATCTCTCTTGCATACAGTAAGTGGATAATGTCTTTAAATTTGACCCGGTCAAATGCCTTTGTAAGGTCCACGAAACATAGATATACCGGTTTGTTGTATTCTAATGATTTCTCTTGCACTTGCCTCATTATAAATATAGCGTCGGTACATGATCTTCCCGACCTAAAACCTTGTTGTTCTTCTGCTAGTGTTATAATTTCATTCAATTTATTTGTTATCACTTTGGTTGTTAATTTTAGTGTTGTTTTTAATAAATAATTCCTCTGTAATTTTCCGGGTCCGATTTGTCTCCCTTTTTGAAGAGAGGTATTACGATGCTTGATCTCCATTCTTGAGGAATTCTGTTCTGTTCGATTATTTTTTGAATTAGTTTTAGTAGTTGTTTACCCATACCCTGAGTAACCATACCCTGAAGGGGATTTATGTAGATAAGTAAAATAAAGTGTGGTATAAAAAAGATGAAAAGGTGATGGTCTAGTTAAGCAGATATGTAGGGATTGCTGTATATTGGGAATTATGTGTGTTCTTACCAAAGGAAAAAAATTGAATGGTGTGTAATTATATTGATTGATGTAGGAGGTGGTCAGAAAGATTGATTGATTTAATACGATGTTACTAAGGAGTTATGATTGACAATGCGAAGATTCAAATGTGTGGCTAAACTTTAGATGGATCATGAAATTATCAGGATATGTGGATATTGAGAGTTCGAAACCAGTCGTTCAAGTTACAATAAATTGATTGTAAGTCTAATATTTATTTATTTAAACCAATCCATCATTTTAGTTTATTAAGTATTACTTCGGAGCATACCAGTTCGGTCCCAAGGTCAAAAAACCCTTTTAATTACGTACTCGTTCGCTCCGAAAACCATAACCTAGTTCGCTCCCGTAGTCAAGCGGATTAAGTATTTATTTATTAAGTTCTAGGAAAATTAACACCGGGAAAATAGGTACTGCGGCTTTTGTATTTTATATTAGAAATTGGTAGACAGTGATAAGCGCGCTAATAACCGGCAAAATAACGCAAACGATGGAAAACTGAACATATATGGAGTTGTAAAATAAAAGAGATGAAACTAGTAGATATGAGAAATTTAGCGATAGAAACCTATGAATTTACATTCTATTCACAGTTTTCCACCTTTAGACGTATTAGAGAGAATGTCAACTAAAACTGTCACTGTCACAGAGGTAGTTTCCAAACTCTTACGTCTAAAGGTGGGAAACAATAAATGAAATGTAAATTGATACGTTCAATCGCTAAATTCCCATCTCCACTAGTTTCATTTCTATTTATTTCACAACTTAATATTTTTTCCAGCTTTTGCCTTATTTTGCCGGTTATTAGCGCGCTCATTACTGTTATATATTTTGAAAAATGTTAGTGATTGATTTAGAAATTATATTATTTTGATTTGTTTTTAAAAATTACTGAAATTACTGAAAAACCCAATCAAATATTGAACAATGAAATATGAGCTCTAACATCATAATACTTTAGTGATATCTTCTTTATAATTTTAATATTTTTTTAAGTAATAAATAGTTTTATATAGTAGCATTACTTAAAAAAGTCTCATTGTTTTTTAAACAATGATGGTAGTGTTGTATTAATAGGTAAATACAAAGTTTGAGAAGACATTATTCAAAAATTTCTTTTCTGAAAGAAATATATGGCCGGAGCGAATTTACCTATGCCCCTTTTCTGTGGGGTATTAAAATCTGACCGCGGGAGCGAACTAGTATACACCCTATTACTTAAATATAAATAAAAGGTGAAAATATTTTTTTACCCTTTAAAGAGAATTTTTAATAATTTTAAAATTAATGAGTATTTGTATAGATTTGTGTGTGATTCTCCGAACGTGGTAATCAACTAGAGAAAAATATTTTTGTGCTGATCGCTGTAAAAAAGGGAAATTCCTGTCCGCAACAACGAATCCTTTTTTATCGACACGAAGGGAAAATTCTGAGTTGGCATATTTGTCGACGCATTGCGATGTGAATGTGAGTTTATGTTATGATTATTGCGAAGGGATAAAAAGTGTCAGATTGCGATTTTGCATGACGACAGTCAAGGGAGTGATTTATTGTTGGGATTGACAGATTCGTGGCTGATGAAAAAAGAAAATTCAATTTACTAGAAAATCGACAGCTAAAAATGTGATATAAAAAATGTTGGCTAAAATATTTTTTTAATGTGTAAATTTTACCTTTTCAAATGTAAACGGGCGCTATCTACGAAAAGGGTGTGCCTAATAATAAACATATTCATAGTAAATTCATTTTTACAATATACGTGTATTTTAAAAAGGTATGTCGTAGATTAAATTACGCATTCCGGTGACAAAAATAAATTAATTGAATCCAACTTACCTTAGTACAAAAGTGTACACAAAAAAGTTTGAAGCCGTTTGAAGTTACAAAAGAAAAATTGTTTTTTTGCATTATCTTCTAAACTACAGTCTGTCCCAAACCCTTTTTTCAGTGCGTCACTAATTTTAACGTCATATAGGATTTTAAGAATGTCGAGAATTATTGCATGACATTTTAGTTAAATCTGACAGTTGCAGGATCGTAATCGGCTAAACGTGAAAAGGTTATTTTTTTTTAATGCATAGCAGTTTTTCATAATTCTATTCTATTCTGTTCTATTTTATACATTCCATGGAAAGTGCTTAATTAGCTAAGATTTGTTTATGGATTTATTATTATTTATTACAAACACTAGGGAATTGGAAGGTTTGTTTATTTAAAATAACGCTTCCTCCTAGAATCTTTTAAGAGTTGACTGCAAGGTAAAAAAATTTACTGACAATTGCAAGGCATCAAAGTAAACATTCCTGTGATAAAATAATATCGATTTAAATCAGTCATATTTGGATAAGTAATTTTCTGATAAGTTTGTGTGGCAGCCAATAGTTTAATTTTGTGAAGAGTTGTCATTAAATAGTGGAAATAGTTTAAATAGTGAAGCAGTTGATTTTAAAGTTATTCTACCAGATTTGGTGTGCAAATGAAAGAAGGTTATAAAGTTTAGTTAAAAAAAAAACAATATAAATAGTTTAAATAGTGAAGCAGTTGATTTTTGAGTTAATCTACCAGTTCCGATATCCAGATGAAATCGTGCTAATGGAGTTTAGTTAAAAAACAAGATACCGAATGTAAGTTTACCTTCTTTTTTATGAATAACAAAAATGAATATTATATTTCAAACAATCTATAATCCCATTCAGAATCTGATTCTTGAAAATCAATGATTACACTAGATATGTGGCTGGTATCAATTATATCCTACATTTCAAGAAAATGTCGTGGTTCTAAAAAGAACCGTTTTAATACATATAAATATCCATAAAGGCATTAGTTTAAGATATTTCCTCAATCTCATTCCGGAATTCACAATCTGATTCGCGAACGACAGAAACTGATAATAAAGATGTCTCAGCCTCTTTTTCTAATTGAAACTAATTTAATAATTTTAATATTAGTCTTTTTTCATTCTCGGTATATCTCGGAATATTTAAAATATTTTTATGACAATAAATACAAAATTTAATTTTCACTGTAGTTAAAATGTCTGAAAATACTAACCTGGAATGGCAATTATCATTTTATCAGTTGACATTGTGAAAGTACTGTCACTGTCATTATCAAGATCATCTGTGTCAAATTATATTTATATGCATAATTGATTGGATATCTATTTAGCGTATTCTAAACTCCAACCAATTATACGTTCGTAAGTAGAATTCGCTTTAATATGCGAATACCCGTGAACGATACCTAAATTTCTAAGTTCTATGTATAATAATCAGCGACTCACGTTTTTTTCTGTCACTTCTAGCTTAATGCGTTAGAGAGAATTCGAACAACTATGACGCACTGAAAGAAGGGTTTGGGACGGACTGTACTTGAAATTTTGTAATAAAAATAGACGAGTTACTTTCTTGTTCTGAAAGCCTTTTTCATTAAAAAAAAAGAACAAAATTTAAGTGCACAGAAAAATTTTAAGTTGCGGCCCTAAAACCCCCCAAACTGTTGAGTATGTTCAAATCAAATAAATTTAGTGGCATCATTAGTTTAACACATTATTTTTAAAACTTTTTTGTCTCTTATTACTTTTTCGAAAAACTAGTTTTTTCCTAGTTGTCCATAAAATAACAATTAGTTTCTATAGATACAATAATTACAAACAGTTCCATCAATAATTTGAAGCTATCATTTATTGTGTGAATATGATTATGATTAATATAAAAAATTTTGATATTATAGGTTATTCCACGAATATACGACTGTTTGGGATTATTGCTACAACGAATATTTTACTGTGCAAGTAGAGTATGAAAGTAAATTGGTCTAATTATTATTCCAATAAAAAGCATCTACTGTTAGTACTACTGTTCTTCTTCTTCATGTACCATGTCCTTTCAGAACGTTGGTTACCATCATAGCTATTTTAATTTTATTCACTGCCACCCTAAATAGCATGCTTGTATCTACACCATACCAATCTCGCAAGTTCTTCAACCATGAGGTTCTTCTTCGTCCTGGACTGCGTTTGCCTGCTATTTTTCCTTGCATGATATTTTGTAGCAATCTATATTTGGGACCTCTCATTACATGTCCGAAATATTCCAGCTTTCTCTGCTTGATGCTTTTTATGATCTCAGTAGTCTTGCTGAGACGTTCTAGTATTGTGGAGTTACGAATCTTCTCCACCCAGGAAACTTTTAAAATTCTTCTATAGCACCACATTTCGAAAGCCTCAAGGCGATTTAGATCGGTTTTATTCACAGTCCAGGACTCGACAGCATAAAGTAAGACCGAGAACACGTAGCAGCGAAGTAGGAGGATCCTTAATGCCAGTTTTAGGTCTCTGTTACATAATACCTTGGACATCCTTCTAAAAGCAGCTCTAGCCTGCTCTATTCTGGATCTAATTTCGCCGTGATTTTTGCATTACAATTTAATTGCTGTCCAAGGTAGACGATTTTATCAACTTGCTCAAGTTTGGTATTATTTACATATATAGACGGTTTTATATTCTGTTGTTTACTTATTACAAGTATTTTGGTTTTCCTTATGTTCAGATCAAGACCTGCCTCCCTGTAACTCTCAACGACACTATCAAGTAGTGTTTGCAGATCTTCTTGACTAGAAGCTAGGAGATATTGTTTGATTCCAATATAAATTTGCAATTATTCGAACATCTCTGCCGTCCAAGCCTATGTCTTTTAGAGCTTCGATCAGTTACTACTGTTAGTACTACTAAAATCATTTCAGTTAATAGATGTACAAATAGACGCAAAATTTATTGTGAAATTTAATCCGAAAATAACAAAAATTTTTACGCAAACGCTCATTTTTACGAAAATGTGTTCATCAGACATTTGGGTTGGATTTCGGTGCAATGTAAACAAAGTACATTTGAAATGTAAACATTTGTAAATAAATGCAAAGAGGCGTACCGGGTTTCTTTGATATTATATTTTATTACTTTATTAGGTACTAGAACTGTAATAAAAATAAATATACTATTTTTATTATAAATGAAAAGAAATTGGCAGAACGATGGTTCAGAAACCAGAAATAGAATCTATATAATAGTTCACTTTGTTATTTTTAAATATTTGTTTGGTTTTAGTGGATGTACTCTTAAGTTCCGAAAGTTTTTTTATAACGGGTATAATATACCGGCTATTGATAGTTAAAGTACCGAGTCGTTACAGATATTAAAAAGTGACGAAAATTTACATACAGTTTCATATATCGCCGACTGATTTTAGTTTTAAAAACCGTCCGTATAGAGGTTTCCGGTGAAGAGAGGTGTCCGTTAAGATAGAGTTTAGTGTATTTGTTTATTGAAGCCAAAAATGCCGAGACGTATTTTAGATGTAGACAAGTTTATATTTAATGTACTTTCTTATTTTACTGCTGAGAAAACCAACGGGGGCCCTTTGCGACCTGTTCAGTCCGTACATAAACGTGTGTGTGATGCACTCTGTATTAGTGAAACAAAACTAAAGTCGGTTTTGCAAAAAGAAAAAAAAAAGTGGACAAAGTGAACAAAATGTCGCACAATATAAATCTCGCCGACAACCAAAGACTATAGATCTTCCCGAAGGTTGCAAATTTGAAATCTGTGAGACAATATATAAAATGCGCGAAAAGAAAGAACATGTTTCTTTAGATTCAGTGCTACAAAAATTAAAGGACAGAAATATATTTGAAATTTTTAGAACAAGTCTCTGGAGAGTTTTAAGACAGATTGGCTTTAAGTTCAAAAAGGAAGACAATATCGAGGCTTTGTGTGAAAGAGCTAGTGTCGTTTACAAAAGAATAGAATTTTTAAGAAATTACAACAAATTTAAAAAAGAATGTTCTTCCTTCGTTTATTTAGACGAAACATGGATTTTTGCTAAAGGCGGTATCAAACGAATTTGGCAGGACGAGAGTATAAAATCCATAAAACACATCGATAACGAGGGAAAGAGATATATTATAGTACATGCAGCTGGAAAATATGGTTTTATTGAGGGAGCAGATCTTGTGTTTTCATCAAAATCAAAATCAGCTGATTATCATGACAATATGAATACGGAGATGTTTGTTACATGGATGAAAGAAAAACTGTTGCCAAGTTTACATGAACCATCCGTTATAGTACTGGATAATGCTGCGTATCATTCGGAAATTTTAAATAAGCAACCAACAAACACCTGGACTGTAGATAAAATAAAAGAATGGTTAACGAATAAAACTATTACATCTCCTCAATACTGTTTTATGCCTCAATTACTAACGTTAGCTAAAAGTCATGCACAACCAAACATATTATAGTGACGAATTTACATAGCTTGCAGTGTTAAACTACCGCCTATCATTGCCAATCCAATTGAATATATTTAGGGGATCTGCAAAACATATTATGATAACCATATTGGATAGAAGGGTTACATAGGGAACAAGCATTGGATATTGCCACTCCTGAAATTTGGGGAAAAAGTGAAAAAAAATGTGAAGACTTAATTAGAGAATGGTGGATCCGTGAAGGTCGCATCGAAGCAGTTAATCCTATTATAATTTACCATCCAAATGAGGATAGCGACGACAGTGATTATGGCTGTGAATCTGATGGTTGATAATAGTTTTAGGAAATTAGGTGAATAAGAGAATAAGTAAGTTTTTTTGTTTTTTTTAATACTAATTGAATATTCGACTAAATAAAGTACACTATTTACTCACTTAAGTATTGTTACATTTCGTTTAAATCACTTAATTAAAACACCAACTTGTTTAAAATACTAAACTCAATGATAGTAATTATATAATTTAAATTCTGAATTACAACTATTATATGAACTATCAACTCTATATTTATATCATGACTTTATATTTAAATCTAAGGTTTATATCTGCCATAACAGTATTTTAAAAATGGGGAGAATTTACTATTGTACAATGCAGCACATTGGACCATTTAAGTCGAGACCTTAAAGCGAATTTAAAACAGTCGTATATTGTATGAAGTATACAATGGCCAACACATTTCAGGAAATGGCAGATATGCATTTAACTTTGGGTAACTTGGATCAGATTAAATTATGATTTTAATAAACTATAGGGAATATCGTAGGAAAAAGTCAAGAAAATAGTGTAGCAGCCGCAAGGCATTATGCAGTAAAATACCCCAATCGAAATACACCCGATAGACAATAATTATTTCTGACCATTGATCGTCGTTTATGGGAAACGGGTACAGCCCAACCGCAAGTTGCTGGCAATAGTGGTCGTCCAATAATGGACGCAACTGATGAAGATATTTTAGAAATCATTAAAGAAGTCCCTGGAACAAGTACAAGGGTAATAACTGTTCAACTAAATTTTCCTCAGGTAAAAGTTTGGAGTGGTTTGAAAGATCAGCTGCTTAAACGCTATCACTTAACAATGGTTCAAGAGTTATTTGTTGAAGATTATCCTAAAAGGATTAGATTTTGCGATTAGTTGTTAATGGAAAACACTCAAAATATTCATTTGATTAGAAATATTTTGTTTACCGATGAGGCTACCTTCAGTAGAAATGGAATAACAAACTATCCTAATGAGCACGTTTGGGCCGACGAAAATCATCACGCCAAAAAAACGACTCATCACCAAAGGACTTTTAAAGTTAATGTTTGGGCAGGAATTGTAAATAACAATCTAATAGGCCTAGTATTTCTTTCCAACAATTTAAATGATAATAATTATTTGCAGTTCTTGGCAAACGATTTACAAGAGTATATGGAAGAAGTGAATATTGCACTAAGGCAAAATATGTGGTTTCTACAAAATGGCGCTCCACCGCATTACAGAAATGAAGTCCGGGAATACCTTTGCAGGCAGTATCCTAGTCGGTGGATTGGAAGGGATCGCAACGCACCTATTTCTTGGCCACCCAGAAGTCCAGGTCTGAACTCCATGGACTTTTGCTTTTGGGGGTTTATGAAACATAAAGTGTATTCTGTAATAATAGAGGACGAACAACAATTAAGGGTTAGAATACTTAAAGCTGCAAATCAATTTCGTCAGAAAAATATGATTTTTCAGCGTATTCGGTTTTCCTTATTAAAATGATATCGAATGTGTATTGAAGAAAATGGGGGTCATTTTGAACATTTATTGTAATATCGTATTATAGAGGTTATAGAGGTTATATAACCTCTAATTTATAGAGGTCATCATTCGGAAATCATTCTCAAAATACAAACATTAGTTTTTATTACGTACTATGTAATTTTCTTGTCTTGTTCTAACATTTCTCGGTGGAATAGCCTTTTCCCATCTAGTAACTTAATCTTTTCCAATAAACGCTAATGCATTACTTCCACTTTCTTCTTCCTCATCTGTTACATCTTGTTCCGATTCACTTCCGTCATCACGTTCCTCAATATGATCGATTTTGTTTTCACTTCACTCATCGACAAAATAATGTTCATCATCGGAAGGAACCATTTCCCATAATTCCAACAAGCATTTTTGTTTGGCTTCAGATGGCATCTATAAATAAGAATTGACAAAAACTTACCGATAAAATGTAATAATAAGATGATAAATATTTACTTGATCTGCAAGTTAGGCCAACAAGTAATAGCTACACCGTCAGTCGTTATGGAGTCTGGTACCGAAAATAACTATAAATCTCGCACAACTGTACCCAGGCAGGTAAGAATGTACACTAACACGAGCTTGGTTGATAGGTAGAGGTACAGAAAGTGGCGATACAAAAATAGCAGTTATTTTTAAATCTCGAATGAATAATTCTGTCGTCGTTGTGTGAAACCGATAGCGCCTATCGGAGGGTTAACATTATAGTTTAAGATAATTTTAAAAAACATCAAATTTCCCTTCTTCTTCAAGTACCATCTTCGTTCCGAAGGTTGGCGATCATCAGGGCTATACGTATTTTCGAAACTGCTGACCGAAACAATTCGTTGTTGCTACAGCTATACCATTCCCGTAGATTCTTTAGCCAGGAGTTTCGTCTTCTTCCTATGGACCTTTTTCCTGCTATTTTCCCTTGCATAATTATTCGAAGCAGTTCATATCTTTCGCCTCTTGTAATGTGTCCCAAGTATTGCAGTTTTCGTTTTTTGATCGTAAATATGACTTCCTTTTCTTTATTCATTCTTCTCAAGACCTCGACATTTGTGACTCTCTCGGTCCATGATATTCTCAGGATTCTGCGATACATCCACAGTTCAAATGCCTCTAATTTTTTGGTATCAATCTTTTTCAACGTCCATGACTCCATTCCGTAGAACAGCACAGAAAGTACGTAACATCTCATCAGGCGAAGTTTCATTTCAAGGCTCAAATCTCTTCCGCAGAACACTCTCTTCATTTTAGTGAATATGGATCTGGCTTTTTCTATTCTTATTTTGATTTCTGCTGAGCTATCGTTGTCTTCATTTATAAAAGTGCCTAAATATTTGTATTTGCTAACTCGATCGATAATTTCATTGTGTAAATATAAATTTTGGACATTTTGTGTTGATTTCGATATTACCATAAATTTAGTTTTCTTTATGTTTAAAGATAGTCCATATTCTTCGCTGCAGTCTGCTATCTTATTCACCAATGTCTGTAGCTCTTTAAGTGTTTCTGCGATCAGAACGGTGTCGTCGGCAAATTTCAAATTGTTTAATCTAACACCATTTATTTTAATACCTACGGATTGCTCAGAAAGTGTTCTATTCATTACGTCTTCGGAATAGAGATTAAACAAGGTTGGTGACAGTATACACCCTTGTCTCACACCTCGCTTTATTTCAATTTCTTCAGTGGTATTATTCTCTACTCTCACTACTGCTTTCTGATTGTAGTACATATTTGCTATTAGTCGGATGTCTCGTTTATCTAAATTCTTTTCTGTCAGGAGTCTGATTAGGTGATCATGCCGCACTTTATCAAAGGCCTTGTTGTAATCTATGAAACACATGAATACATCTTGATTTATGTCAAGACATCTTTAAGACATAACGTTTAGTGCAAACAACGCCTCTCTTGTTCCGAGTCCATTTCGGAATCCAAACTGGGTATTATTGATTTCCATTTCCAGTTTTCTGTGTACTCTAGAGTGTATAATTTTCAGGAATATTTTCAGTCCATGGCTCATCAGACTGATTGTACGGTAATCACTACATTGTTTGGCATTTATCTTTTTTGGTATAATAACAAAGGTGGATAAAAGCCATTCTTGTGGTATTTTTCCTGATGTATAAATGCTATTGAAAAGTTCAACTAAAATGTGAATCGAGTCTTTTTCTATTAGTTTAAGGATTTCCGTTGGTATTTCATCTGGACCTGGGGCTTTACCATTTTTCATTCTTTTTAGTGCGTACATTACTTTCTCTTCCGTTATTTCTGGACCTTCGTCTCCTTGTATGTTACTTAGCTCAGATTGTTGTCTATCATCTGCAAAGAGTTCTTCAATATAGTTTTTCCATGTCTTCACTGTTCTTCTAGTTCTGTTATTATGTTTCCGTTGACATATACAGGGTATTTGGCTGCTTACGTTTTTGTGTACCTGCAAGTTCTTTCACTTTTTTATGTACATTAAAAATATCATGTTTTGCCTGCAATTGCTCTATTTCTTCACATTTTCTTTTATAAAAATCTTCTTTTGCTATTCTGATTTCTATTTTGATTTCTTTCTGTATTTGTTTATACCTTTGTTCGTTTTTTCCTTTCATTATTCTCCGATTTTCCAAATTTCCCTATAAAGAGTTAATACTGAGTTTATATTATTATTTTTTTTATATGATCATAAATATGCTAATGATCTTAGTTATTGACACATGTATAAAACTATGGCCATTATTTTAGTTTGACCGTCGAAAATTTTATTTTAGACGTTTGAAATATTTGCCACCAAGCTGATGGTTCAGCTGTTTTTTTAATGTCAGATTAGCCTAAGTTTTTAGAAAATTTTATATAAATCCAATTAAATTTTATCGCGTTTACCATTTTAATGTTTGCCCACTTTCTACCGGTACCGGCCACTTAGTCGTGTGTTCATAACCAGCGGGATTCATTAACAAAAGTTATTTGAGCTGATGCAGGAACGAGAAAACTGTCGCAGTGGCTCGTTAAATATTTTGTGTAGTCTTTTCTCTCCTGCTGACAACGCGTAATGGTCTCCCTTTTTTGAAAAATCCCATTACAAAGTATTTAGACATGCAGCGAGCTCGTCGCAAGTGGATAGTTTAAATAGTTGGACATTGGATTTTAATTAAGATAAGCTTTGTGAATCATATTGTACTTTTTAATTTTTGCTACTGCAACCAGATTTTACGTTTTTTATAAAGCGGTAGTAGGAATAAAGTGTATTTAATTACAGTCTAATGGGATCGAATTAATCCTTAATTAATTTAAGCAATTCGTTTTAAAAAACATGGACTATTATGTATTTGATTTATTTTCCTTTTTTGTTTAAATTTCTTCCTTATATACCTCCAAGAAAGACATACGAGATACAAGAAAAACTTAATATGAGAATATCAGTAAAAAAAACTAAATGTATAGTGAACAGTAAAGAGACGCGTAGATACAAACTACCAAGAAATGGAATAGTGTAGAACAAGTAATGAAATTCATTTACCTAGGAGTTGAGATCACTAGAGACAGGGATATAACAACAGAGACCACAAGGCAAGCATCAAAAGCGTCCGAGAAACCATCTGTATCTGTATCTGTAGAGTAGGGAGGGCGAGTTAAGTTTCACAGCACTTAGGCCACAATTGACCCATTGTGCATCCTCCCAGGGAGCTGTCACCCTTAGCTCATTGTCCATCCTGCCATTTCTAGGAAGGTGGACAAGTCACCAGGAGACATCTCACTTATGTGGGCAGGTGTAGGCCAGGACTCGCCGAACGCGTACTCTCGTATTAACGATAACTAACTTTTCCTGGTCATTCCCAAGTACTTCTTTGATGTTGACTCTTCAAGGTTACTTAGTGTTACCCTGGCAAGTTTACATCCTTTCCCTTCTTCCCATCTTTTTACGGTTTGCGTATGGGAGTGACATTTGACAATTTCCGCGATTGTTGTAGTTGACCAACCAAAAAGATCCCCAGGTCCTAAGAGTCTTAGGCCTGCCGCCTTCCTAGATAATTGGTCAGCAATGCGGTTGCCTTTATTCCTATTGTGTCCTTTAACCCACTTCAGGATGATGGTATTACCATCCGAAGCTTGAGTTAGTGACTCGTGACACTCCATTACTAAACCTGATGTGACACGTGGTCTATTCAAGGTTAGTAGCGCTTGTCTGCTATCTGTGCAGATCATTATAGTTTTCCCTGCTATACCTTTTTGGGTTATCTCTTTTGCGGCTATGGAAATACCAGTTAGTTCTGTCTGAACTACACTGGCATTTTTGCCCATACCCCACTTTATTCTTAGGTTCAGTGATCTGGAGTATATCCCGCATCCTGAGCCTTCTTTCATTTTGGAGCCATCGGTGTATATGCAATAGGCATTTGCCACGTTTGTCTCCATACACTGTCTTGTTTCAATTTTGTAGGGTTTGTTAAAGACGAACTTTGGTTCAATTGAGTCGCAGCCTGCCTGTAGTACTGGTAACGCATCCAGCTCTCCCCGCCAGAAACGAGTTCTCAATTGTCCCATTCCTACATCAAGGTTTGCACCAGCTGAGCGCAGTCGCATCATTGTCACTAAAGCCACCTCTTTGACATATATGTCTAGAGGCGTGATGCCAATGATCAACTCCATTGCAGCAGTTGGTGTTGTTTTCATGGCACCTGTTATATTTATGCAAGCCATCCGCTGAATATGGTTTAGTTTGTTAATCGCTGTTGCCTGTAGCACTTTTGGTACCCAAGCAATAGCTCCGTAAGTTAGCATTGGCCTAATGACAGCGGTGTAGACCCAGGCGATCACCCTGGGCGTGAGGCCCCAGGTGCGTCCAACCGTTCGTCGACACTGTTCATAGGCAATATATGCTCTTTTAGCTCTACCATCTAGGTGTGAGTTCCATGTTAACTTCCTGTCGAGGGTAATACCAAGGTACTTCACCTCGTCAGAAAAATTTAGACTGTAGTTTAGAATCCTTGGGGGTATTAAGCCCGTGATTCTTCTTTTCCTGGTAAAAAGGACCATCTCTGTTTTCTTAGGATTTATAGATAGTGAGTGTTCCTTGCACCATGTTTCTATTAGTCGAAGAGCAACTTGTGATCTCTCACATAGTGTGTTCTCAAACTTACCGCTTTGCAGGACAGCAATATCGTCTGCATAGGCTATTGTGTAGAAACCGTTGCTGTTGAGTTGGTCAACCAGGGTGTCTAGAACTATGTTCCATAGTAGTGGTGATAGCACCCCTCCCTGTGGACATCCCCTCGTAACCATGCCTCTAACAGAAACGTCTTCTACATTTATGCTTATTGCTCTACTAGAGAGCATACTAAATATCCATTTGCTTATGGCCAGGGGAACATTCCTAACGTTGAGCTGTTGGGTGATAGTTGGGAATGTGGTTTTATCAAACGCTCCCTCAATGTCTATGAATATACCTAGGGTGGATTCTTTATTATCCAACGATCTTTCAATTCTTCCCACTACATGATGCAGTGCAGAATCGGTGGATCTTCCCGAAGTATATGCATGTTGATTTGGGTGAAGTGGGTTATGAACCAGAACTTCATCCCTTATGTACCTCTCGCATAGCCTCTCCATCGTTTTCAACAGAAAGGATGTTAGGCTAATTGGTCGGAAAGCCTTTGGTAGGGTGTAGTCCATCCTACCTGGTTTTGGTATGAAGACCACACGTACCTCTCTCCACTTCTTAGGAATATATCTCAGAACCAAAGAGGCTCTGAATATTTCCACGAGGTGCGGCAGAAGGATATCCAGTCCCCACCGTAGTAGGGCTGGATATATGCCGTCAGGCCCTGGTGATTTGAAAGGGGTGAAGCACGATATGGCCCATTTTACCTTTTCCTCATTAATCATTGTTCTGGCGAGATGCCAGTCGTTTGTTGAGGGTATGATTGTTTCTTCCATCCGGTTTGGTGCTGTTGAGACACTAGAACCGGGAAAGTGTGTTTTCATCAGGACCTCAGCACTTTCGCGAAGGTTGGAAGTTTTGTTCCCATCTTCCTTCGTTAGTATGCCGACATGCCGATGTGGGTCCTTTGAGAGCGCTTTTTGTAGCCTGGAAGCCTGCGGGAAATCTTCGATTTCCTCACAGAAGGTTCTCCAAGCAGCTCTTTGTCTTTGTCTGCAGACTTTTTTAAACTCTCTGAGATTTGATTGATAAGAATCCCAATCCTCTTTGAGTTTGGTGCGTTTCGCTCTATTAAAAGCTGTTCTTGCTATCTTTCTAAGGTGTTCCAATTCAGTGCACCACCACAGTTCCGAGAAACCATATGGAGGAACAAATATCTGACCATAGAAAGCAAAATGAAAGTATACAAGACAACAGTAAGACCAATCCTAACATATACAGCGGAGGCAAGGACCAATACAACAAAGACGAAACAACAAATCAACAATATCGACATGAAAGTATTAAGATCAATAGCGAGCATATCATTAAGAGACAGAAAAACCAACAGAAGTATACGCGAACACTGCAAAATTCAAAATATTAACAGGTGTATAAAATAAGAAAAAAAACTGGAACAAACATGTAAACCGAATGGTTTTCCAAACATGGTACCAGATAGATTAGCGAACATCTGTAAAAACAACAAGACGTATAGCAGAAGACTCGTTGAAAGGCCGCCAAAAAGGTGGAAAGATAATGTACAATCAACAACGACTGAAACAAAATAAGACGCAGACAAACAGGAGCAATCCTATCCACACTAAGAAAGAAGAAGAAGATAACATTACAGAAACTAACCATATGATATTTTTAGTACACAAAAAGAAATAAGGGATAAAATCGTGGATGAACTGCGTATTGAAATCCGACGGTCTAATGTCGTAGCCAGACAGAAAGCTACGCTATGTACGCTACGTTCGCTATGTTCGCTACGTTCGCTATGTTTGCTATGTTGGGTGGCCAGACCAAACTTACGTTTGTTACGTTTCTTTATTACGAAAATATTTCAGTCTGGCTTTTCATTTATTAAGATCATGTTGGTGGATAGTGTACCCTGGCAAAGCAGCGATGGTTCTTCCGACGAAGATGATGTACTGTTGCTTTTAGCATTATGTAATAAGAAGAAACGTAAAAGAAATTGGGTTCATAACGTCAACTTAAAAAGGAAAGAATGTGGTGAATATAATCATCTAATGAAACAGTTGCGTGATGACGAAATTAAGTTTAAAGAATATTTTCGAATGACCCAAACCCAGTTTGACAATATTTTGACAATTATCAAAGACGACATCGAAAAGAAGAACCTTAACTATAGGGACAGTATACCACCAGAAGAACGATTAGCTCTTTGCTTGAGGTAAGTAAAACATGCTGTTTATAAAAACGATATATTTTTTGACTTGTTAATGAGGTACAAAAGTTAATGAAAATCAAATAATATTAATATTAATCACTGTTTACACGAAAAGTTATTTTCTCCTTCTGCCGTTAAATCATAATTAGCATCATAATCGTAATGCTGATTATTGTAGCTTTCTTCCGTCTCGTATGAATTGTAGGTAAGTGATGAAGCAGCCCTTGACGGTGGTGCACTGATGTTAGTGGCTGACGATGGTGCAGAGACAGATGCCGGAGTAAAGCTCAGGGACTCCGTTTCAGCATTTAAAATTGTGTTCATCACTTCTCGCTTTACTCTCAACTGTAAATGTCGAGGCAGACGCTTCGCACTTTCACAGGCACTAGCAAAGAAGTAATCAAGTTCACCTAATAACTTTTTGCTTTCTTGTTTTCTCTCCTTCATAAACGATATCACTTTATTAACATCCTGTTCATTTTCTTTAACTAGCTTCCTGTTTCGCTTACGAAAGATTCTGCTACGTCCCTCTTGCTCATTTTCAGCCTTGTCTTCACCACCATCTGTCTCTTCTTTTTCGTTTTCTTCATTGCCGCCACCCGTCGCGTTCAGTTCAACGAAGTCCTCATCATCCTCCTTATCACCCTCATTCTGCACTGTTGCAACATTCGAATCTGTTCTGTAAAGGATAATACAATAATCATATCTCCTCTATTCCCCTCTTCACTGTTTATTACTTACCTTCGTGGAATGGTATCCGCCAGCAAGAAGGACATCTGCAATTCATACTTCCAGACTTTCATTTTCTTTGCAGCTTGTCCACTTTTAGTTCTTCTTCTTAACATAGCCTGCCTGTAACTATCTTGTAGCTTTTTCCAATCCGCCCTTAGATCATCAGCTGCAACAAAAGTTGCAGCATTTATAACAATTATTAACAAATACATTAAATTAAATTTTAGTCCTTTTTTCAAGGTACCTCGCAACAGGAAATTCGTTCCGATCAATGGCATTTACTTATCGTATGGGTAGATCTACAGTCAGTAAGATTATTGAAGAGGTTTGTGAAGCGATTTGGAAAAACATCCAACCTATAGTTATGCCTGAGCCAAATGAAGAGATTTGGAGAGCATCCGAAAACGTTTTCAGAGAAAGATGGAACTTTCCTCACTGTGTTGCTTCACTTGATGGCAAACATGTTAGAATTAAGGCTCCTCAATTGAGAGGCTCCGAATATTTCAACTACAAGAAGTACCATTCAATTGTTTTGTTGGCATTAGTCGACGGTAATAAAAGGTTCCTTGCTGTAGATGTAGGACAGTATGGGAGAGTTAGTGATGGAAATGTGTTTACGAATAGTGCAATTGGTAATCGTTTGACTGAAGGAAACATTGGCTTGCCTCCAGATGAAAATTTGGGCGGGGTCTCTTTGCCATACGTCATAGTGGGGGATGAGGCTTTTCCCCTTAAAAGATACCTTATGAGACCTTTTCCGAGAACAGGCCGACGACTCAGTGAAGCAGAGCGAATTTACAACTACAGACTTTCAAGAAGCAGGAATACCGTTGAAAATGCTTTTGGTATTCTTTCTAATACTTGGAGGGTATATCATCATCCACTAGAGTGTCGTCTTGAACTTGCTGATAAAATTGTCAAAGCTACGGTGGTGTTGCATAACTATCTACGGGCATCATTGTTAACTCAGGCCAGTGTTCCGGCCAACGAAGAAGACGAAGAGGAGGTAGGCGAAGTAGTACAGCAATTAGTTCAAATGCGTGCTGGTACTGCAAGAAATGCAACAAGGGAAGCCCTAGGGGCTAGAACTTCTTTCATGGAGTACTTTATGTCTGATGAGGGTCGAGTGGAATGGCAAGAAAGAGTAGTGAATCGCATAGTTTAAAAAAATATTTTATAATAATTAGTATTATAATATAATTATATATGTATTATGTATTTACCTGGTCTATGTAAAACTTTACTAATCTGCTCCCACGCATTATCCCTTACATTTTGATTCCTATAATCCTCCAAGGACTTTTTCCATAAACATGGTCGTTGTTTAACTTCCTCGATTAAAATTTCCAACACCATGTTTGTTTACTGTTTGTTTAACAATACGCGTCGACACCACCTAGACTTGCAACGGCGTAAATAAAAACCAAAACATACGTTGGACCGTTTACTGCGCAAGCCCGTACTCGGCGACGAATAAAAATATATCCGACAACAAAACATTCAACAATCCGGCTTCTGGAAGCTATCCAAAGTGTTAAGAAAAGACAAGAAACCCATCCCACCACTACACGGAGAAAACGGAATTGTCTACACTGAACAAGACAAAGCAGAAGTCCTTAAAGATGAATTTGAAAAAGCATGCAGGAACAACGAACATCCACACGAAGACATCGACTTCACTATACAAGTCGAAAACACAGTCAGGAGGCTAAAAAGAAGAAAGGGCAGAATCGGAATAACACATACATCTCCCGAAGAAGTCAAAAATCTAATAAAAGCGACAAATGCTAAAAAAGCTCCAGGACCGGACAACATTGGTAACAGAGCACTCAAGAACCTACCAACAAAGGGAGTAGTATACATCACAAACATCATTAATAGCATACTAAAATTAAGATACTTCCCGGACAGATGGAAGGAAGCTCATGTTATGATGATAGGAAAGCCAGGAAAGGACGGCACTTTTCCACAAAACTACAGACCTATTAGCTTACTATCATCAGTAAGCAAAATAGCGGAAAGAGTCATATTACATAGACTAAACGAAGAATCGCTAGCTTTGGGATCTATTCCAGAAGCTCAGTTCGGTTTTAGGACCGAACATTCATGTGAACTACAAGTTTTGAGGCTGACAGAATATATCACTAAAGGTTTCAACGAAAAGATGTACACAGCAACGGCGTTCCTCGACGTGAGTAAGGCTTTTGATAGGGTATGGCATCAAGGTCTGCTCTATAAAATGAGCAACCTAGGCTATAGTGAAGCGATGACATGTCTTCTTGCGTCATACCTAGCTAACAGAAGGTTCAGAGTTCGAATAGGTTCAACCCTATCTGAATTAGGGACCCTGGAAGCAGGTGTGCCCCAGGGAGCGGTGTTATCGCCTTATCTGTACACTATCTATACAGCTGACACTCCGACAGACCCGAGAACTATGGTTAGCCTATATGCGGACGATACAGCCATAGCAGCTAGCAGTAGAGATCCAAACCTAGCTGCCAGCTACCTACAAAGCGCTCTGAATAGGTTCCAAAGATGGTGCATAAAATGGAAAATTGCACTAAATCCTGACAAGACACAGGCCGTTATGTACAGACACAGAATAAGGAGACCAGACAGGGAAATCACTATAGAAAACACCCCTGTAGAATGGACGAACGAGGCCAAATACCTCGTAGTCATTTTAGACAGAAAGCTCACTTTCACGGAACACGTAAAACAAACTGTCTACAAAGCAAAAGCACTAAGAAGTCAACTCTCTTCGCTAATCGGCAGAAAGAGCAAACTTCGCTTTAAGACAAAAATGAGGGTAGCTAATAGTATAATACTACCCTCCCTAACATATGCATCTGCCGCATGGGGACACACATGTCAAACGAATAGGAAGAAAATCCAAACAACACAAAACTGGATAATCAGAGAAGCACTGAACCTACCTCAATACGTTCCACTGAGGTATTTATTCAGGGACTCTGGACAGAAAAGAATCCTAAGGACAATGGACGAAAGAGCAAACACCATTTTCAATGGTCTCGTAAATCATCCAAGCAGGACATTAAGAGAGTTGACAAACTACGACATAAACACTAGAACGGTACATAAACGGCCAAAGCAACAACTTATTGGATATAGAGAAGAAGGATAAATGAAGAAAGAGATAGACACAGAGCCGACTACAGAGTATATTAGACAGTGAGCACCAAAAAAATATAGTATATAAGAACAATATACACCGGGGTGTGTGCAGGCACTATACACCCGGGAATGCACACCCCACCACACGCACACTTAGGTTAGATTAGGTTTAGATTAGAATAGGGAAAACAAAAAACACAAAAAACATATACACGGAGTGTGTGAGAGCGTTATACACTTGGGAATGCACACTCCATAGTTAAGGTCCATAGTTAAGGTATTAGCATAGATAGACTTAGTTTAAAAAAAAAAACAAAAATCGCTCACTGTCTAATTAATGTCATGTCATCTTCAAGATAAACAAGAACACCCGTTACATCACAAAAATTTACATAACACAAAATAAGAATGTATAAAAGGCCCGTCAGGCACTCTATACCAGCCAGCAGGCACAGGCCCTTCAGGCAGATCAAATATTGATCAAACGCGGACTCTGAGCATCGAGGTCATGTGCGGCAAGCATGGGCTCGGTGGCCAGGACTCACTTCTCGAACACCCAGCCGGCGAGGAGAACAAAATTTTTATTTTGTCAAATCGGCGACTGAGTGAACGAGCACACACATTCTTTTCCAGACAGAGAGCTGTCGGTCTAGACCGATGGCTCTCTGTCTGGAACACACGCTCTTTTTAGGGACATGAGTCCCGAAGTAAAGCTAGAGTAACTTCTATAGAGTCAGTAAAGTTAAATAGGGAGAAAAGCCGACATGTGTGCTACCCCTACAGTTAGGTGGCCTAACCACAGTCATTAAAAACAGAAGGTGTCTCATTACCCAAGACACCTTACGTAACATTCAGATCATAAGCCTCCTCACGTAAGTCACACGCTGAGGAGGGGTGGAGGAAAAGCCTGGGGGTCAGATAGGTACCACCTCAACTAGTGAGGTGTAACCGGTTTGATTTTCGGACATGTGGATCCCACTCTTACAGTGGTATACACATGTCCCTAGGGGTAGGGTTGATCGCCTCGCGTGATTGTGTGTGTGAAAACATTCAACGACGCAGCTAACATAGCGAACATCGCGAACATAGCGTACGCGGATCTGTGTGGCCAGTCCCGTTGTCCACAACGGAAGATATATTTTCGTCGTATAGCGAACATCGAGTAGGTAGCGAACATAGCGCTCTGTGTGGCCGAACCATAATAGTCGTAATTTACGAAATTCTTCACGAGCATGATTCGCTTATCTAATTTAGTTCTTGTTATAAATTTGGCATTCCCTTTATATAATATATTATTAAAAGAAAAATAATCATTGCCATATAAAACAATGATTATATTTTGCTTATAATATAAAGAATCCATAAGTTATCATTATAAAAAATGAATTATGCGGCAATAAAGAATTGTAACCCATATTCGAAAAACATCTTCAGAAAAATTAGGTCAGTCTTTTAATACCCCTGTTGGCAATACGTTTCCGATCTAACATTTTATTAGCAGTGTGATATACTACTTTTAATACTTTTTGCCACAGGCGTAACAAAACTAATAAAACTTTTGTTAATGGGTAATATCCCAGAAACCTCTACAGACTTCAGTAAATGTCGATGTTTATTATTTATGTGCTTGGATTAGTAAAGTTCAGACGTCCTCTTCTACATTTTAAGATTTACCAGAAAATGGTTTTTTTGAAGGCGATATTTAAAAAACAGTTTAACAAATCTTAAATATACTAATCAATAAGGTGTGTATATGCATTTTTTTTGTTTAATATTTTTAAAGTCTAATTTATTTTTTTTTGTGTGTGTTTTGGCTTGGACAATTGTCATTCAGCCAGTCTCAATCAAGATAAATTTATTAATGTAGTGTGTGTGTGTGTTTGTGTGTGTAGAGTAATTGTCTTGTTACTTAGCAAAGTCGACGTCATTGTCTTTGCTAAGAGACGCTAATTGTATCCGAACGTCTGCGGTCCCTCCGGTGTGTACCGATCACACAAGGATAGAAATTATTTTCATTTATTAATTAACCCCCTCTGTGGCTCAGTGGTAAGAGCGCCTGCCTTTAAACCTAAAGGTCGTGAGTTCGAATCCCACCTGGGTGGAAATTTTCGTTTATTAAAAAAATTAATAAATGAAAATAATTTCTATCCTTGTGTGATCGGTACACACCGGAGGGACCGCAGACGTTCGGATACAATTAGCGTCTCTTAGCAAAGACAATGACGTCGACTTTGCTAAGTATCAAGACAATTACTCTACACACACACACACACACACTACACCTCAAATTGTAAGATTGGCGAATGGATTTAGTGTCCGCAGTCATTTAAACACAAACAAACAACAACAACAACATTTATTAATTTTTTTTAATAAACGAAAATTTCCACCCAGGTGGGATTCGAACTCACGACCTTTAGGTTTAAAGGCAGGCGCTCTTACCACTGAGCCACAGAGGGGGTTTCTAGTCTAATTTAAATGTGGCTATATTAATGTAATTAATGAAAACCAGTGAAAATCCCGAGAAATCAGATGAGATCCTTTTTTCTTCCTTACCAATTTATTAGAAGGTCCGACTTTAAAAAAGTAGATGACTTTAAAATGATATTGCCAATATTGTTGAGTTGCGCTCCTGGGACGACTTTAATAATTCAAATGTAGTCCTAAAAGAAACGGATGGTAAAAAAAGAAAAATCAAGAAGCAATTGTGTCGCAAATTCCTCGGCAAAATGTAGTGGAATCTATTTACCAATATTGAAAGAGGAAGTTATTAATAAGAAAATACCAGTATTAGTAAGTTAGTAGCATATAGAGGATACATCATTTATGTTTTTTAAATAATGAAACATATAAAATCAGAATTTTGGTGTTTATTGAAGGCAAACTAAATGCACGAACAAATACTTACCATGTCGGGATAGTATTATGAGGTTTTTTTCCTGGTTTTTCCCTCATAATTTACTATGGAATCACTAACAGGAGAATTTTACTGTCATCATGACATGTGTTTGTCTTTTTAAAGACGAATTACATGCTATGATTTTTTTCTGACGGATATTTTCAAGTTAAAATTGATTTCATGTAATCGAATGAACTATCTTATAAGTAAAGTCGTCCCAGAAGCGCAACTCAACAATATTGGCAATATCATTTAAAAGTCATCTACTTTAAAATGCATAATGTATGTCTTAATTGTCAATATACATATGTCAGATAAAATTAAATTATTAGAAGAATTTTTCACTATGTAACAAAAAACAAAATTTGTTTAATTTACTGTTTGTATTTTGAGAACGATTTCCGAAGTGGAAATTGAAACGTCAGTAAACGTATTTTTACCTTTAATTGTGGCTTATTCCCAGTTAAATAGTAATTAATTTAAAATGCCACAAGGAGCGTCTTATATCGGACTTCGAAACAAATAACTTTTTAACTAGTTCCGAATATGGATTTAGAAAGGATCGATCCGAAACACATGCATTTTGAGATGTGATGAATGCCATAGTTGATGGCCTTGAGAAGCATAATCACTCTGCCATAACGCTGTGTGATCTTTCAAAGGCCTTCGACTGTGTTTCCCATAATATTTTGCTAAAAAAACTGCATTTTTACGGTATAAGAGGTATTGCTTTGGAACTAATTTCATCGTATCTGAAGGATAGATACCAAGTAGTCAAGTACGGAAATTGTCTCTCTGAATTTAAGCAGATAAAGCATGAGTTCCACAAGGATCAGTTCTGGGCCCTCTATTATTTATTATATATTTTAAGGACTTGCCTAATCTCATGGCTCTGTTTAAAACAGTTTTATTTGCAGATGACACTACTTTTGTTTTTTTCTGATAAAAATCGTTCAGTTTTAGAAACCACGTCTGAGTATGTAAATTCTAATGCTCAGTCATGGTTCTTAGCAAATAAACTTAAACTAAATGATAACAAAACTCAAAATTTAATTTTTTCGTCTACCCTCGATGTGAGTGTTGAAAAAAATAATGTCAAATTGTTGGGCATAACATTGACAAACACATTGACTTGGTATAACCATATTGACCATCTCAAGGGTAAACTTTCTAGTACCTTATTTTTACTCAGACAATTAAAACTTGTTACAAGTGTTGATACCTTGAAAATAACGTACTTTTCTCTTTTCCATTCATTTTTAAGCTATGGTGTTATTCTGTGGGGAAACTCTTGCAATGCCCTAACAATATTTAAATTGCAAAAAAAGCAATAAGAATAATTTCAAAAGTTAGCTACTTGGAATCTTGCAAACCGTTATTTATGAAATATAAGATAATGCCCTTGCCAACATTATGGATATACAGCGTTAATGTTGAAATACATAAAAACGCTAATACTTTAATTAAACACTCTGACTTACATAACTATAGCACAAGAGGTACAAATAACATCAGAACACTTAAGTATCGTTTGAGTAAATCACAAAAAAAACTCAATTGACTATAATATACACAATGTCCTACCTAAAGATTTAAAACAACTTTCGATGAATAAATTTAAAGTAAGTCTGAAAAGATACCTTTTGAGATTTGCTTTTTACTCTGTTAGTGACTATTTTGATCACTTCAAGGCAGTAACATTAACATGGATGTACTCACTATGTTGGTATATGTCTTATTTCGTATATTTTATGTTTTATTTTATATTATGTGCATTAATGTATTTTCGTTTATTGTATTTTGTGTATGATATATATTATATTTTTTACTTTACAATGTATATGTCATATAATTGACTTGCTACAAACATAATGTAATTTGTAAACGTAGTCAAATAAATCTTGAATCTTGAATTGAAAGAAGAAGCGGGGGGGAAGGGGTGTAAAGGTGTAAAAGGTAGATGAAATCGATGTTAGTTAGTTCGAGTCGAATCTATAGTGTATTTTGATCTATGAGAGAGTAATAAAACAACAAATTATGTATGCAAATCCCTAAACTGTTGATACGGGTGACTCAATGAAAAACAGATATTTGTCAACAAGTTTACAGAAGTATATAGGAAAACAATTTTAAATTGAGTATGACCACCAGGTATAAAGGTTGGAGCAGAATAGAATACAATAGTTGTGAGGGTTACTAATCCCTAAATAAGGTTGCCAGTGTCGGAGTGATGGAGGTTAACAGGTACTAATGAATTTGCAAGAAATGTAAGATGTTTATTTTATTGGTTATATATAACCAATAAAAGTTTAATAAGTACCTACCTATTTGCAAAATAAAGTTTAATTCTTTAGATAAAATAAAACGTTTTATTTTATCTGAAATGAGTGCATTCCACGAAGTAAGGGTTTCAACAATCAAACATTTAATTCTTTAATTCCAGGAATCTACGACAGTAATTGACTAGATAATTACCTTCTAAACTTATTCCACAGAAAATGTGATAGTGGGTTTTTTCCATTTTGTAGGAAGGTCCAAGTGGCGTATTCAAAATTCTTAACAGTTTACTAAAAGTAGGTACTTCAGTTGCAAGGTGCAGTTTATTGTGTATACTAGTGTTATGGAAAATTTGGAAGTGCCGTGTAAACGCCGAAAAATTGGTCCTTTAACAGTTAATGAAAAAACATTAATATTTAATTGTTTTAAATCATTTACAGACAAACGTTTATGTGAAAGTGTTGATGAGACCGTTGAGTTAGTTAGCAGTACACTTGGTGTTGGGAAATCTACGATTTACAGAGTTATTAAAGAAGAGAAATGTGGTAGTTTTCAAATGCCACGTAATGCTCCAGGGAAACCAAAATTTCAAATAGAATATCATTTTAAAGAAGGACTTCGACGGAAAGTGCATGAATTCTTCTTTAGACAAGAATTTCCAACATTGGATAAAGTTCTTGTCTCAGTTCGAGATGATAAGGATTACCCAGAAATGAGTCGAAGTACGTTATGGAAACTTTTAAAAGAAATAGGCTTCCGCTGGAAAAAGAATCCCAGAAAGTCTATTTTATTAGAAAGAAGCGATATTGTCATATGGAGAAGATATTTTCTAAGAACCATAAAGGAAATGAGAAACCAAAAAAAAAATATTTTATCTTGATGAAACATGGATCAACGAGGGTCATACACCAAATAAATTTTGGCAGGATGAAACTGTTACAAGTCAAAGGCACGCTTTTGTAAATAACTTATCTACTGGTTTAAACTCACCATCAGGAAAGGGACGCAGGCTGATAATACTACACATTGGCAGTTCAGACGGTTTTGTTGAAGGTGGTTTATTAACTTTTGAATCAACTCGTACCGGTGACTACCATGAAGACATGAACGCTGATGTCTTTCAAGAATGGTTCGAACAAATGATAGATCTTCTTCCTAAGAACTGTGTAATAGTAATGGATAATGCAAGTTATCACTCCAGACTTATAGAAGGACTGCCCACAACCAAGTGGTTAAAAAAAGACTTGCAGAATTGGCTGAGTTCAAAAAATATTGACAGTATTTAGATCCCCACCATATAGTTGTGAATTAAACCCGATTAAACTGGTATGGGCACAGATAAAGAGTGAAGTTTCAAGAAAAAATACCACTTTTAAAATTCATGATGTTAAACAGTTGTTTTTGGAGGCCGTAAATAATGTTAAACCTGAAAACTGGGAAAAGGCAGTAAATCACACTATTAAAGAACAGGAAAAAATGTGGAAGCTGGACAATATTACTGATAACATGATCGAGCCAGTTATTATAAATCTTGGTTCTGAAAGTTCATCTTCTGAATCTGATTTGGATTTGTAACAAGTAGGTGTAAGATTTATATTAATATTTTTATTCATCTATTTAACATACCTTACACGGTTTTAAAAACTCTTTTTCTCTTTTGTAATTTTTAAAAATTAAAAAAAAATCTGAATTTTTTAAAACCCTTTTCAATGTAGACCAGTCAGTTCTAATATAGTGTGTGATGAAAGAGGTCACTTTTGTTTACATACACATAACACTTTATAACACTGAAATAATTCATTTATTTTTTACAATTATTCAAAGTAATTTTTCAATTAATCTTGAGCACGCCCATGGAGTGGTCGGATGTACCAGTTAAAATTATGCTAATTACTCTCTCGTTCACAAAAATAAACTATAGTGTGGTACCTGAAAATATCCCCACTATCAACGAAAAAAGTCGTACTCTTGTACCATGAACTTCAGATCAAAAAGAAATTGCTGAAGAATTCACAGATCACATCAAAAACAAGATAAAAAAGGAGAGTGTGAAGAATCTAATCCAGCAATCCAAATATCTTTGACAATAAAACATAGTCTCAAATTAAAGTTTTCATAAAAAACATTTACCGATTGAGTTAATTTGTGATGTAACTTTACACTGGACTTTGTAAATACGAAGATATTTTTATTTATGTCGGTGTATTTTATTCGATAGAATGTATATTATATTAGTTTCTTATAATTTTTAGTTTCTACTCAAGTTCTTTATTAAAACGAAAATCATTATTGATTTGTGTTATTTTAAATGTTTCATTTTGTTCCTATAGTCAACTTTTTATATGTTTGGAGATAATATTGTAATATAAGAGGGGGTTTAAAAAAAAATTTCACGTTTATTAAAAAAAGTTTTGAACAAACATTGTTAACCATATTCAGAGCTTCATCTTTTATTAATAATATTTTGTCGTAATCTGAATCAATTTTGAAACTATCGTATTATACCGAAAAGTTTTTTAATTTTTGGTGTTATTAAAAATTATTAAAAAAAAATAAGTCATCGTAATTACGACTTATTATTACTTATAAAGTTTTTTTGCAACAGTTACCTGTTTTGAAGTAATCCTTAAAACGAAAAACCTTTGAATTGCAGTTTCCTCAAAAACCATCGTGTGTGATTTATATTTAAAATTACTCTGTGTATATAAATAATATGCTTGATGTAGGTATTCGCAATTAGTACTTTTAACAGAATTTTACTGATTTTCAAAGTTATCCGGCAACTGAAAAACGGACCGAACAAAAACAAAACAAACAACACTAAACTCCAAACTCCGACTATGAGTGAATGATTTCCGGAGACAGGCAAGACAAGTCTCAGTAACATAAAACAGATGAGCTATCACCAATTTATTTGCGTTGCAAAGAAAAACACAAGCGAACTGTCAAAAGTTTGCTCGAAAATATTTGAAATTGTCAGTGTTTGTGCTATAAGAATAACATACCTTTGAGATTTGACTAAAATAACAGATGAACGTATTTTAGAGTCGGAAAAATGAGGAAAGTTTATAGGTTTCGGGACCGCCATCAAATAGTTTGGAGTTAAGATCCGTTTACTTAAATCCAATCAGTTATATAGGTTTTATTTAGATTTTAACAAAAAAAATTAGTTGGAAAATTTTTTTAGACTTTTCAAATTTAAAAAAATCCTTTAAAAAGTTTAAAGGAAGTTTTTAAAAAGAATAATTAAAAAGATTAAGTTTAAAATTGACTGCAACAGGGTTTTTTTAGACTTATTTGTAATGCCACACCCTTGGCACTATTTTTTTACGACGCACCTGAATCCACCCCTAAGGTAACACGTCATCAAAAAAACATTATTGGAGCAATTATAATTTTTATTAAAAAATAAGAACAAAATCAAAACAAAGGGATGAACTTGAAAAGAGATATTTATCTACAATCTGTTCACAATTTGTCGATAGCTCACTACAAGTTTAAGCCTAATTCATCATCATCATCATCATCATCACTGGCTCGACAACATAATGTTTGTTTTGTTTTGTTTTATTTATTTGCTCATTTATTAATTTATTACAACATAATATTGCTACTTTATACCAATTGTGGGCCTTACCTTGTCTGTTAATACCTTTTATATATTCAAATTATTCATTTTGAAAACCACAGACATGTAATATTGGCATAATTACTATAATTTGTATGAACTAATTTATTTATTTGTTTATTTTATCTTTATGAGACACCAGCCTAATTGGGTTTATTTTATTGCAGCATTAGTTTAACTTTGTATCTCGACCTGAAGATGCTTTGCAAATTATAGAAAGCGAAACCGGTCGTCAGATTGTTAAATTAAATTGATTGTGAGTAAGTCTTATTATTATTTCTTTACCTATTTGATATGGACTCACACAAGCAACACATTCATGATGTGGCTAATAACGTTTCCTCCCTTTTAGAGAGTGTCCAGGTTTCTAAACCGTATGTGAGTACCGGTCTTATTAAGGTTTTGTATATTTGGCATTTTGTTTTTCTGGAGACGTTATCTGATCTTAGTTGCCTAATTTAGCCATGGTAACATTTATTGGCAATAAATATTCTCCTCTTCACTTCCTCTGCAACGTTGTTATCAGACGTAACTAGGGATCCTAAGTATGTAAAGTTTTTTACCGCCTCAATGTTGTATTCTCCTATTGTTAAATTTGGCAGCTGCCTTATTTGTGCGTTTTTATTTGCAGGCATATATTTTGTTTTTGTCTGATTGATTTTAAGACCACTACTTTTTGCAGCTCGTTCTATTTGAGTGAATGCCTCTATCATTTCTCTTCTTGATCTTGCGATTATGTCAACATCATCTGCAAATTAATTACTATTTATAACTGGGAATAAGCCACAATTAAAGATAAAAAATACGTTTATAATAATGAATATAGGGTTCAATGAAATAATTCAAATATAGTCCTAAAAGAAACGGATGGTAAAAAAAGAAAAATCAAAGAAGCGGCTCTAATTATGCTAAATGAGGCCAATTGTGTCGCAAATTCCTCGGCAGAATGTAGTAGGATCTGGTTACCAATATTGAAAGAGGAAGTTATTAATAAGAAAATACCAGTATTAGTAAGTCAGTAACATATAGAGGATACATCATTTATGTTTTTTAAATAACGTAACATATAAAATCAGAATTTTGATGTTTGTTGAAGGTAAACTAAATTCACGAACAAATACTTACAATGTCGGGATAGTATTATCAGGTTTTTTTCCTGGTTTTTTCCCTCATAATTTACTATGGAATCACTAACAGGAAAATTTTACTGTCATCATGTCATGTGTTTGTCTTTTTAAAGACGAATTACATGCTATGATTTTTTCTGACGGATATTCTTAAGTTAAAGTTGATTTCATGTAATCTTATAAGTAAAGTCGTCCCAGGAGCGCAACTCAACAATATTGGCAATATCATTTTAAAGTCGTCTACTTTAAAATGCATAATGTATGTCTGAATTGTCAATATAAATGAGTCAGATAAAATTAAATTATTAGAAGAATTTTTTCACTATGTAACAAAAAACAAAATTTGTTTAATTTACTGTTTGTATTTTGAGAACGATTTCCGAATTGGAAATTGAAACGTCAATAAACGTATTTTTTATCTTTAATTGTGGCTTATTCCCAGTTATAAATAGTAATTAATTTACAATGCCACAAGAAAATAGCTTCAGAACAATATCATCTGCAAATGCTAGTACTTGCACGCTTTTATTAATTATTGTTCCTCGGGTATTAACTGTTGTGTCTCTTATTATTTTTTCAAGCATGATGTTGAATAATACGCATGATAGAGCGTCTCCTTGGCGTAGTCCCTTCTTCACATCTATTGTTTCCGTTAATTCGTTTTGTATCCGGATTTTACTTTCTACTTTTAGTGTTTCTTTTATCAATTCTATTAGCTGTGTTGGTATATTAAATTCTTTCATTGCTTTTGTTAGGAATTCTCGGTTTATATTGTCATATGCGCTTTCGAAGTCTATGAAGAGATGATGTGTGTCGATGTTATACATCGATGGGATACATCATTTATGTTTTTTAAATACCGAAACATATAAAATCAGAATTTTGGTGTTAATTGAAGGTAAACTAATTGCACGAACAAATACTTACCATGTCGGGATAGTATTATGAGGTTTTTTTCCTGGTTTTCCCTCATAATTTACTATGGAATCACTAACAAGAGAATTTTACTGTCATCATGTCATGTGTTTGTCTTTTTAAAGACGAATTATATGCTATGATTTTTTTATGTTTCATAAATTATTTGTAAAATTTTATTTGTATTTATCTCAATTTAAATTGTAAAGATGGTTATTTACTTAACGAACATAAAGTAGCTTTAAAGAACTTTTCGTAATTGCTACTAATAGAAGTAGTTATCTAGTAAGTAAGGAAAATAAATCTTTTACTACATATCTGCAAGCAAAAATTATTTTGATGAACGTCTTCGGAATATCAGAATAGGCCAGTCAAGGTTGATTTCTTTTCAAATTATTATATACTATTCAAAGAACGATGATTTAGAAGAACCCACAGATATGTTAAATGAATTGGACTTTGCATGTTTGAAGGTGGGCCTCAGAATGAACCTGTCCATAACTAAGTTTATGACAAATATGGTCCCCAATAATTATTTAGCTATTTAAAACAAAGTGGTAGAACTATTGGAAAATATACGTATTTGGGTCACTAAATAAGAATATATTTGCAGGGATATATTTGTGCAGGGATAACCAAACATGCGAAATGAATAGATGAATTACTTTAGCGTGGGCAGCCTATGGAAAACTGCGAGACCCAATTAGGGCCAACATGTCAATTAGCCTCAACAGAAAAGTATTTGACCAATGCCTATTACCGGCCTTGTTGCCATGTTTCCATTTCTTGAATATTTGGCAACAAGAAGCACAGAGTTGTGAAGAGTGGCGAAAAATGGGAGAGACCTATGTCCAGTAGTGGACAGAAGAGGTTGCATGATGATGATGATGAATATTACCGTTCATGACCTATGGAGCGAAAACTATGACTCTAACCAAGACAACGGCTTCAAAATTGAGAATGGCACAGAGACGAATGGAACGATCTATGGTGGAAGTGACGTTGCGGGACCGAAAGAAACGAAGGAAATGGAATGGTACTAAATGGAATTGGGCAGGCCATCTAGCGAGAATACATGACTCACGATGGACGAGTAAAATTACAAATTGGAGGCCAAGAGCAGACAAACGTAGTAGAGGAAGATCACCTACATGTTGGGCTAACGACATCAGGCGTATCACAAAAAATTGGTAATAAAAGCACAAACTCGCAAAGAATAGAGGAGTTTAAGGAAGGCCTATGTTCAGCAGTGGTCGTGATAAATAAAGGCTGGATGATGATAATGATGATGATTCAAAGAACGACTTTCGCGATGAAAATATTTCAGAAAGTCTTTTTTAAGTATTCTCATTTTATTAGCCGTTGCTGCAAAATTATTTATGAGGGTGTACTTATACATTGAACGTTTAAAATGCTTCAATTACACTATTTTTTAAAACCTTATTTTTGTAATCATGAATGTGTTGCTTGTGTGAGTGCAGTTCAAATAGGTAAAAGAAATAATAAATAAGACTTACAGTCAATTAAATTTAACGATCTAGACGACCGGTTTCGCTTTCTACAATATGCAAAGCATCTTTAGGTTTCGATACAAAGTTAATTAAATGCTGAAATAATAAAACCCATATTAGGGTGTTGTCTTATAAAGATAAACAAAGATAAATGATATAAATTACAGCAATTATGCCAATACTACATGTCTGTAGTTTTTCAAAATAAATAAAATGATTAAGCAGAGAAGGTAAGACCCACAAATTGGTACAAAATAGTCTATTAAATCATAATAAATTAGTAAATAAATAAAACATTACTTACATGCCGGTACTTTATTAATTAATGGTTGAAAGAATATGGTTTAAACTATCCTGTATTGCTGAATGGAGAACTTCAGTTTTTACTATTGTAATAATTGTACTCCATTTACTATTGTATTGTGAAGTTACAAGGTAATACGAATAAATAGAAGATGTACATATAATAGGCCAACTGGTTGCAGTATAATTGGTTTAGACACATTAATAACAATGACGCAATGAATATCAAACAGGCATAACATTCCAAATATTTATTTTTCAGAGATTCCTTTTAAACATTTTATTCTTCTAGTGCTAATGATCTCAAGACTGGTGATCTTATGTCAAAGCAATTATAATCGCAAATTATAATATTTAAAATCTCTAGCTAATATATTTAAATGTATTGATATTTTCCATGGACGTATAAACATAGATGGACACAGCAATAAGATACCTTTAACACCCAATGTTTTAAAGCTTCGATAGAATGTGATGCTTCCGCAATGAGCATAAGCGTGCTTGTCTTTATAGACAAATTAAAATATAATTTTATTTGCTTTAAAATTAATACAATAAAATATAGTTGAATTCAAGTTGATTTTTAATGGGTATCAAAATAATGTTACAATAAAAAATCTTTATGTTTTCTTCTAAATTTGCTACCAAAATAGTTCGATCGTCAATATTATTTGGAAACCTACATATACAGAAAAATAAATGAGTTTTATTCATTTCAATAATTTATTTGCATCCATGGGAAATATTAAAATAAAAAGGTACTAAACAGATCTTTTTTATTCAGATGATGTTTACTTACAATTTAAAAATGTCTACTAATTTCATGAACTTATATCTTATTCAATACATTAATGAACATGAATAAACCCAATGGTACGCCTATTAAAATGTAAACAAACACGCTTCCTCATTTCCTCATCTTAAATAATGTAAATTGTATGTACTTACAAATGAAATGAGAGATCGCGATGTTAATATTTCGTTTATTTTATTTCACTTTTTACAAATATCACTCAAAATACAGCCAAAATATCGAAAAACAACTTTTACTAAAAAGTAAACAAACATGGAACAACATTTGAAGTTTGGCGTATATCCATAAGACAGAGAAATGTAAACAACCGTTGCCATTTATAAATAGTTTTCAGTGCTTCTACATATAAAGTAATTTTCCGCAAATCGCCAGGAAATTTTGACATTCCTGTCAAAATTTCTTGAAGAAAAAGTCAGGACTTCCTTACTGTAAGGAAATGTCATTTCCTTACTGTAAGGAAATGATATTTCCGTACAGTTGTTAGTGTTCTACATAAATGATAGAAAACACATTGCTTATAAGGAATTAATTTATATTTTGAAAATATCAAGTCATTGCTGAATACATTTTTAAGATCAATTTGTTATATTTACAGTAATTTGACAGTTAGTACAATTATTGAACATTGGAGGAACACTCTTAGAACTATGAGAAACATTTTGTACTGTGAAAATTTTATTTTCCACCTCAACCTTATTGTTAAGCGATTCTTTGATATATCCTTCAGCAACGTTTGATGACTTCCATCCGCCATGCCTCTTTAAACTAGTTATGTCGGCACCAGAGTCAACCAATATTGTTGCAGAAGACCGACGAAAGCAGTGACCAGTATATTCTGTCGGATTTACCAAGTTCAAATAAGTAGCAATTATTTTGGGCATTTTTCTAAATTGATGAATTCCTACCACTTGTCTACAACCCTTTCCGCTTTGATATTTAAAGAAAAATCGGTCACTGTTCATATTTTCTGGTCTTATCGAAACATACTTTCGATAAACATTCAAGTAGATCTGATTAATTACAAATGATCTTGGTTTGTTGGTTTTCGAATCAGGTATGCTGATTAAAAGCTTAGATTCTAAGTCTTCTATATCGTGTACAGTCATTCGGACTAACTCATCCATTCTACAGGCCCCAGAAATACCAAATATTACAGCCACCTAAAAAATATCTATACCTTAATTACCTAAACTACCTTACCTAAATTACCTTAATCATTAAATTTTCTTTATCTGGAGCTTCCTGTATAAATTTTTCAATTTCTTCCTTCGTTAAAATCTTAGATTTCTTTGCCCTATAACCTTGAGCTTGCCGTTTCAATAAAGAACGAAGTTTTGAGTATGTAGATATATCTACATTGTGTTTAAGTGCAAGGGTTGACTTCAGCATTGAATAATTGGCCCATAATGTTGAAGATTTCATCTTTAAACAAAGGTCTAGGAAGTATGCCATTACAACATTTTCTGAGAAAGAACTCGTATTTTTACTCATGCGATAATCCATAAAACGTCTGTATGCATTTTCGTACTTTTCTCTTGATTTCTTTGGCAATAATTCTAATGAAGCAGTATTCACTGCCTCAACCAGCTCTGGAGGAGTCCCAGGAATGGAAATTTCATCATCACTTATCATTTTACTTTCGAGAACACCAGCAATTAAATTTATAAGCGTCAAGTTTGACAATTCAACCTCAATACGTTTCCATAGTAACCCAAGTAATTTTATTAGGAATTTCAAAGCACCATGTATTTGGGAATAAAATGCTGGACAAAGGAAAAGCTCTCGGCTTGCGCCTCGACTTAGCAATCTTCACAGTCGTCCAGGAATGTTAAGCTTTTACGACCCGGAAAACAATGTACTATTATTGATATCTATTATACGCTATTATTAAATGATAATGCACACTAGGTGCACACTTTATATTTTGATTACAATGAAATATATTAATATAACGAATAAATTGTTATTTTGTTTTGATAGCACCTGTAGAGTATAAAATACGGAGTAATATTTTCAGCGACTCGCAAATAAAAAATTTTAAAACAAAACGTGACAACAGTTGAAGGTGCTGAGATTGTGACCTATTCAAATAATTTTTTTTTTGTGTGTTTTGGCTTGGACAATTGTCATTTAGCCAGTCTCAATCAAGATAAGTTTATTAATGTAGTGTGTGTGTGTGTGTGTGTGTGTGTGTGTGTGTGTGTGTGTGTGTGTGTGTGTGTTTGTGTGTAGAGTAATTGTCTTGATACTTAGCAAAGTCGACGTCATTGTCTTTGCTAAGAGACGTTAATTGTATCCGAACGTCTGCGGTCCCTCCGGTAAGTACCGATAACACAAGGATAGAAATTATTTTCATTTATTAATTTTTTTTTAATAAACGAAAATTTCCACCCAGGTGAGATTCGAACTCACGACCTTTAGGTTTAAAGGCAGGCGCTCTTACCAATGAGTCACAGAGGGGGTTATATTCAAATAATTTTGACTTCACAATTTTATGTAAATAACTGAGTCCATCTGTGTTTATACATCCATGATATTTTCATTCAATTATCTGGTCGTGCTGGCGTTTGGAGATTAGAGAATTTTAAAAAATATATATTTGACTTTGGCCACATATATTATTATTATCCATCCGATACAAATCACTATTTCAAGACATGATCATTGACAGTACTATTTCAATTATAATAAATGTTTTCACGATACCGCAAAAGGCGAGGTCTATTTCTTCATAATTGAATATGGATTGACGGTTATCTCAAAGACGCCCATTGCAATTATCCTAGCATTATAGCAATAAATTTTTTTCCCTGTGCCGTAGAGGAAGAACTTATATAATCCACTTATATCTTAGAGTTGTACATTTCTAATTTGTTGATATGTAAAAGAAATAATTTATTATTTTTACAGTTTTTTATGTATTTATTCAATAAGTTTTAACCTTGGTCTTGGGTCTATCTATGTTAGTAGATAAGTTATCCATCTACTAACAATGGGTAAAGTGGTTAGTATATAATAATATAATGATATATAAAAAATACTAAGTTCTTGGGAAGAACCGCATTGAGAATTTAAAACTCAACGTTCACTCAATCTGCCTACTAATCTCACCTGTGACGTATCACGTGTCTTGTTTTTTAGGAATACGAGAACCCAGAGTATAGATACGAGTCTATAAAATAAGAATAAAAATAAAAACGTTTATTGCCTTAATAAAATTTTACATATCAAACTTAAAAATGTTAGGCTTCTTTCTTCCTGATATCCCGCTTTTGCACCATCTTCTTCTGATTTGTTTCCCACTCGGCATCCTGGACTTATCTGGGTGGTTTCCGCGTCTTTTTCTGTAGGTACTTTTTACGGCATCGTACTTACTTCCCTGCTTGGCTGTTTTTCGGCAACCATCCGGCTAGACCCTGATCAGGTGGTCGATCAGTCTATGGGTTTGTCTATGTATCCTCTGGATCCTGTTCTTCTCGAGGATATCCCTGGTCTTATGGAGTCTTCTTGTGGCCTGGTGGAAGAAGTATCTTGTCCTGTTCTCAGCCACCTCCCTCAGTGGTGTGTACTGGAGCCTTTCTTTGATGGTTGCATTCGTTATTCTCTGTTCCCATGGTGAACCTTCGATAATCCGGTAACACGATGTCTCTGTAGTTTCAAGTTTCTTCCAGTGGGTCTCCGCTATTGAACTCCATACTGGGACTGCATACAACATCACCGACCTAACGTAGGCCTGGTATAACTGAATCTTCTTGGCCTTCGATAGGGGGCTGGACCTGTGAATAAAAGGAAGTATTAGTTTTTTAGCAATATTACCTTTTACCTTAGTTTTTTCTGCATGCATCCCGAAATTAAGTATTCTGTCGAGGTGGTCTCTAGGTATTTGACTGATTCTGCTGCCTGGATCCTGTTTCCTCCTACTGTAATCTCGTTCGGTGGTGGTCTCGTCTCCTGGGTGAACATGATGAATTGTGTCTTCTCCGCGTTGATCTTGATTTTCCATTTTTCGGTGAACTCCGTGATTTTTCTAAGTGGTTTTCCATATTTCGGATGACTCTTCTGTCGTCTTTTCCGGATGCATACACTGCTGTATCGTCTGCATATAGGGCTGTTGAAGTTGTATGATCTGTAGGTAATCTGAAACAAACATATTGTAAAGTAATGGAGATAAAATGCTGCCCTGAGGCATTCCTTCCTGGATTTCTTGGAGTGTTGACATCTTTTGGTCAGCTGAAACTTGAAAAGTCCTATTAGATAAATAAATATCACAAACGTTAATTAAATAGTGCGGAAGTCTAGCTTTGTCCATTTTGAAAATTAGTGACTCTTTCCAAACCGTGTCGTACGCTTTTTCTATGTCCAGTGTGGCTAGTCCTGTTTTTTGTTTCCTGTTGAATTTTATCTTCGTATCGCTGATTATCCTTGCTAGTTGGAGTTCGCAATTTATTCCTCTTCTAAATCCGAGTTGGTCTTCTTGAATAATTCTTCTTCTTTTTGTATGTTTCATCAGTCTCTTGAAGATGATTTTTTCCAGTATTTTTCCCATTGTTTCAAGGAGAGAAATAGGCCTGTAATTTTCCGGTCTTCTTCCATCTTTCGTGGGTTTTAGGAGGGGTATTATCTTCGCGTGCTTCCAGTTACTTGAAAAGTGTCTTTTTTCCAAGCAAAATTTGTAGATGTAGTAAAGTTGTACAATAATCTTCTTTGGAAGTTCCTTGAGGGTGATGTTGTGGATTCCTTCTTGTCCTGGTGCTCTGCTTCCTTTGAGTCTCCTGATGATTTTTCTTACTTCGTATGGGCTGGTGTAGTCTTCTTCTTCTACTAGGAATTCGTTTCTTCTTTTAATTCTGTTGTATTCATCGTCCACTTCTTGTCTTGTTCTTGCATCCGACATGTCTTGATTTTGTCTATGTGTAGCTGCTAATCTTCTTGCTATTGCATCCACTTTTCCTTGAGTTTCAAAGTGTGTTTCCTCGTTGTCGATGATTTGTGGCATCTTTTGTTTCCCTCTTCTTTTGGCTTTCAGCATTTTCCATACGTTTCCATGTTGTTCTTCAGCTTTCCTAATGTTGTTATGCCACTGGTTTTCAGTAAGACTACTCAGTCTTACTCTTATTTCTTCGGATAGTGCATCTCCATAATCCTTGAATTCCTGTCTTCTTGTTCTTTGGAATGCTCTTCTGGCCTTATTTCTGTCCTTGATGATGTCCTGGAGTTCTGTAGGGATGATTAGTCCTTTGATGTTCGTCATTGATTTTGGTATGTTGTCTTCCATGGCTTGTTGTATTTTTCTTGTTAATTCTTCGATTTTTTCTTCGACTTCTTCTATTGATTGGAATTCTCTTTTCATCACTATTTGGTTTAGCTGTCTTCTGTAATTTAACCAATTTATATCTGCTTACAACTACCGGTCTTATCCTGTTTAGATGCTTTTAAAGCCTCAATATGCGCGGGATCGTTATGCGCAGCAACGGTCTGGGTGGGATTGGTAGGCGCGGAGGGTCACTGAAGCAGCAGTATACCATGTTGCCATAAGTCTTTTAGCGTCATCTTGCGTGTTTAAAGTGTTATGGCGTTTTTCAATTTCGATGGCTCCACGGATAATTCTCGATTTAAAGGAGTGGATATTAGCGATGGTTCTTGTTTTTTCGAAATTTATTTTGTGACCTCTCTGAAGATGATGTTGGATTAGGGCTGAAGTAGTATTGTAATATTTTACAGCTATATAATGTTCGTAAATACGGTTGTGGATTCGTCGGTTTGTCTGTCCTATGTATGTTCGTGTCAATTGAAACAAGTTATCTCGTAGACATCATGGTCTTCAGTAGGGATATGGTCTTTTATGGATCTAACGAAATCTTAGATGAAAAACTTTTATGTTTTTAGGAGTAAGTAGTAAAAATGGTTTTGATGTTTGGATGGTTAAGTTGGTTAAGACTATTTTATTATTTTTTTCTCGTTTTCAGATGTGCTCCTGCTGTTTATCTTAGTTTATATATATATATATATATATATATATATATATATATATATATATATATATATATATATATATATATATATCAAGATCTTCAGAGACATGTGCGATGATGACCTGGTCATCCGCAAAGCACAGAGTGTACAAAGTTAAGTCCATTAGTGGTATGCCCATATTCGTACATTTTTTCTTCCATTTGTTGAGTGCTGCTTTGGGGTATATTTTGAATAATGTTGGGGATATACAGCACCCTTGTCTTAGTCCTTTAGTCACTTTTAATCCCGGTGTTATCAGATTTTCTGTTATAATTCTAGTTGTTTGTTGGTAGTACAACGTTTATACTGCTTCAATCAATTCTGTATTTATATTTGTTTTCCCCAGTGCCTCCCATAATTTATCAAGCGGGACACTATCATATGCTTTCATAAGGTCTACGAACGTCAGGTGGACTTCTTGGCCACAAGCAACTTTCTTTTCAATTATCTGAGTAATAGAGAAGACATGGTCTGTTGTAGATCGATCTGCACGAAAACCAGCCTGTTCTTCGGCTTCCATATCTTGGTGTTCTTCTTCTATTCGATTTTTTATTATTTTCCCATATATTCTGCTAATACTACTACTAACTACAATTCCTCTATAGTTTTCAGGTTTAGTTTTATCTCCCTTTTTATGGATGGTGCTCATATGCGATTCTTTCCATTCCTCAGATGTTTCATGTATAGTTTTACTAAGGTAAAACGTTTCAATTAGACTTTTTTTTAAATACTATTCAGCAGATAATCACAATGTGAAACAACATCACAGTAATAGATAAATTATGTAAATGTATATTTTAAATATCCCTTTTTATTTGTTAAAAATGCTAAAGGAATTTTACCACCATCTCGCGTGATAAGTAGAACGGGGTTTTTTTCTCTTAAGCGCAGCCACTGTTTACAAGAAAACTCAGAAGTGTTATAACAAGAGCCATTACGGACGTCTAGTTTCCGTCTTAATTGTTAAAGACCACTTGAATTTATGAAGGCGAACGCGATTAAATCTTGTCAAAAAGTGCCACAACTTTGGACCCTAGTAACTCGATATTGTCATCCTTAGAGATACTCATGTTAACATTTATATTTTTAGTATTTGTATTTATCGAGATAAGAGTCTGGAAACATATTGTATTTTAAAGGTAGAGAAAACGAAAGTTTAGATGGAGTTGGTTTTTTGATGTCGAAAAAATACGCTCATAAAATTGGGGAATACTTAGGAGTAACAGAAAGAATCGCTTTATTAATCATAAATATCAGCAAAAAGGTCATTTTAAAAACAATTTAGATTTATGCGCCAACATCTAGATACACAGACGAAGAAATGGAAGAATTCTATGAACATCTCACAGAGTCCATGACGTATTGAAACACTACCTACACGATTATAATGGGCGATTTTACTGCGAAAATGGACAAACAACTATAAGAAAACAAAAACTGTATTGGAGAATTTGGACATGGAGTAAGAAATGAACGAGGAGATCTATTGGTTAACTATCTAGAAAATAACAAATTATTTGCCATGAACTCTTTCTTCAAGAAAAAGCCACAGAGGAAATGGACGTGGATGTCGCCAGATGAGAACACTAAGAATGCAATTGACTACATACTAACAAACAAAAAGAACATTTTCAAAGACGTCACAGTAATAAACTCAATCTCTACTGGTAGTGATCACAGAATGATACGGTCTAAACTAAGTATTAATCACAAAAAAGGTCGAAGACAATATGTGCACTCTAAGAAAAAAGTTCACTCAAAAAAATCAAAGGAGAATAAAGAACAATACCAAAACAAATTAAGAACAGCTAACAGACCTAAATCTAGATCAACTAAACAAAGCCATCACTGAAGAACTTTTAAAGACTAGCTTAGAAGTAGCACCATCAAAATCAGACAAAAAATCAAAACTAAGTGCCATATCTTTAGACATGCTACAACAACGGAGAAGCCTACTACAAGAAAATAAAAGAAATACAACTGAATACAAAACCCTTAATACAGAAATAAGAAGATATATCAAACAAGATCTTAAACAGCATCAAGAAGAACGAATCGAGAAGATTATAGAGGAAAACACAAACTAAAGATCTATCAAGTCCCACCTAGGAAGAAATGCAATCATAGAGATGGAAAATAAACATAACCCAAATATCTAAGATAACAAGGAAATATAATAGTGACCTCTACATCTGTATAAATAGACCACCTGATACAACTCAACAAAAACTGAAAAAGAAAATAATGACTTCCTAAAAGAAATAATGACTACTAATAAAACACTACCTAAAAATACTTTTCAATAAATGTTTGTTTGAAGGACAAATACCACAAGAGTGGAACAAGGCAAATAAAATTCTGATATATAAGAAAGGAAATAGATCAAAAATTGCTAACTATAGATCAATATCTATCTTGTCGCAAATCTATAAAACTTTCACTGAGGTGATCACAACTAGACTAAACAACAAATATAATGCATACTAACCAGTTGAGCTGGCCGGATTTAGAAAGGGGTACAGCACAACCGACCACCTTTACACTCTTAAAATATTGATAGAAAAGACCAACAAATACAACCTTCCAATATGCCTAGCGTCTGTTGACTATGAAAAGATATAGATGAAAGTAGATTCATGGTACAGAATGTTAATTAACAATATAATATATCAAAACGCCACTATGAGAATTCAGCTTGACAAAGATTTGCAAACTCCATTAATTAGAATTTATAGAGATGTCCGACAAGGGGATAAAATCTCACCCAAACTATTTACTCTGGCGTTGGAAGACATTTTTAAATCTATAGACTGGGACAATAAAGGGATTTGTGTAAACGGGAAATATTTCAATCATCCAAGATTCGCCGATGATGTACTCCTAATAGTAACAACTATGAAACAACTACGAATAATGATTTCAGACCTAGAAAAAACATCTCTTGAGAAAGGACTAAAAATGAATCTAAAAAAAACTAAAATATTGACTAATACAAAAGACAGATCAATAATTACCATAGGTGGAACAAACATAGAACACGTTCAAGAATATATTTACTTGGGACCAGCTATCAGAGCAGACAAAAGTAACCAGACTAAAGAAATAACCAGAAGAATAATAATGAGATGCGCTGCATTCGGAAAACTCTGATATACTATCAAAAACCAAAAAATACCTTTAAAATTAAGAACGAAGATATTTAATACATGCGTCCTACCTGTTCTGACATATGGTCCCAGACGTGGACGTATAACAAGAGCAACTTAGATAGAATAAAGAAAACTCAAAGAGCTATGGAAAGACAAATGTTGGGAATATCGTTTAGAGATAAAAAGAGGAACTAGTGGATAAGATCCAAAACCGAAACAACAGACGCTGTGGAACATGCATTGAAATTAAAATCGAAATGGGCTGGGCATCCGTGTGGAGTTGTCTGTCTCCCATCGGACGCGTCCCCAGGTGGTGGATAGGGGAACGCCCTAACCGGTCCTAGGACCGGCGGGTAGCTGGGAAATAAAATACCACCCGTGAACCAAAACGGACTAAGGTATGGTAACCCTAACAGAAGAGTCCCTGGCCCTCCAGGTTGGAGGTTGGGCTTAGGGCTAACAACTCTACCCCGTAAAAAAATATCGTTACGAAATCTACAGCTAAAGAAACCGGACGGAACTTACGACGACGACCAATGCAACGAAATAAGGACAAAGATTTAAAAATTTACACGTGGAATGTGCGGACACTTTATGAACCTGGAAATCTTAAAAAATTAATAGACATACTAACTCAATATAAAGCACACATTACTGCTGTGCAAGAAGTAAGATGGACTGGCCAAGGAATTATCCAAAAGAGACAATGCGATATATATTACAGCTGTCACAAGAATAATCACGAATTCGGGACCGCATTCATTGTTAACAAAAAAGTAAAACATCTTATTATGGACTTCAAACCAATAAGTCCAAGAATATGTTACCTAAGAATAAGAGGTAAGTTTTTTAACATCAGTCTCATAAATGTACATGCCCCAACCGAAGACAAAGAAGAGGATGTCAAAGATCAATTCTATGAGGAAGTAGAGACCATCTACGATAGATGTCCCAGAAACGACATCAAGATCATAATTGGAGATCTTAATGCAAAAATAGGGAAAGAAAATATATATAGTCCATACATCGGAAAATGCAGCGCTCATGACGTCACCAACGACAATGGAAATAGAATAATAGGATTTGCAGCATCCAAGGGCATGGTCGTTGGAAGTACCTACTTCCCCCATAAGAATATCCATAAAGTAACATGGACGTCGCCTGATGGTACAACCAAAAATCAAATAGATCACATCCTAATAGAAACCAGGCACTTCTCTAATCTAATGGATGTACGTACTTATCGTGGAGCTAATATAGATTCAGACCACTTCTTAGTAGGCGCAAAAATAAGAGCAAGAATCTCAAATGCAAAAAAAGAAAAGGGTAAGAAAAGTACTCGATACAATTTAAAACTCTTGAAAGAGCCCCGTGCACTAGAAAGGTATCAAAATTACCTTGAACATGAAAGCACAACAGATGAGAATTTAACAGCTAGCGAGCAATGGGATATATGTAGAAGAACAATTAAGGAAGCGGCAAACAACGTCCTAGGACCAGAAGAATCCACTCCACGCAACAGTTGGTTCGACGATGAATGTGAAGATATCACTAAAAGAAAAAATTATGCATATAAACTTATGCAACAAAGAAGAACACGGGATAAGGAGCAAATGTACAAAGATCTTAGGAAGGAAGAAAAACGCATACATCGAAGGAAAAAGCGGACCTTCGAAAACCAGATTATGCAAGAGCTTCAATCATTAAAGGGGCAAAATGAAACTAGAAAGTTCTATAATATCCTAAATAAGACAAGAAAAGAATTTAAACCACGGCTGACGATGTGTAGAGACAAAAATGGACATATAGTCAGTACCGCTGACGCAGTACAAAGCAGATGGGTTGAGCACTTCAAAGAACTACTTGGTACCGAAGTGGAAAATGATGCGTCACCCCAAAGACCAAGAAATAACACTCACGTAGAACCTCCTTCAATATTTGAAGTGAAAGACGCAATCACACGACTCAAAAATGGCAAGTCCCCAGGAGTGGATTGTATCCCCGCAGAGCTCATCAAACATGGAGGTAACAGCATTATGCACCAAATTCACAACATAATAGTCAAAGTCTGGGAAGAAGAACAAATGCCAGAGGAATGGTGCACTGGAATCATATGTCCACTACACAAAAAGGGAGATTTGTTGGAATGTAAAAATTATAGGGGTATAACTCTTCTGAATACAATGTACAAAATATTCTCCAACACCCTGTACAGCCGTTTAAGTACGTACGTGGAAGAAATCCTTGGTGAGTATCAAAGCGGTTTTAGGCCAGGTAGGTCAACAATTGACCAGATTTTTGTGCTACGTCAAATCTTAGAAAAAACCAATGAATTTAATATTGACACGTTCCATCTCTTTGTGGACTTTAAGTCAGCGTATGATAGCGTCCTAAGAGGTAAACTATACGAAGCCATGAATGAACTTAACATTCCCCATAAATTAATAAGGCTCGTAAAAACAACTATGAGTAAAGTGATCTGCAGAGTGCAAATACAAGGCGATATGTCACAAGCGTTTGAAACATATGCAGGGTTACGGCAGGGAGACGCGCTGGCGTGCCTTCTCTTTAATATAGCGTTAGAAAAGACTATAAGAGATGCCGAGTTACACAATAGGGGAACAATCTTTAATAAATCAACGCAGATTATGGCGTACGCTGACGATTTGGATTTGATTGCACGTACTACACGAGGACTTAAAGAGATGACTTCCACCTTCTTGACAGCCGCACAAAATATGGGCCTTAAAATAAACGAGGAAAAAACCAAAATGCTAGCATCTATTCCAAATAACAGAGATAGAGCTAGAAACGCCGAACAAAACTTCAGTATAGACCAATATAATTTTGAGGTAGTAAATAAGTTTACATATTTGGGTTCTCTCATAACAAACGATAATGACACATCTGAAGAAGTTAAACGGAGGGTACTGCTAGCAAACAAATGTTATTTTGGACTAAGCAAGCAGCTAAAAAACAGAAACTTAAGCCAGAAAACCAAACTAATAATATATCGAACACTCATCCTACCAGTGCTGACATATGGGTCAGAAACATGGACCATCTCCAAAACAGACGCAAATCTTCTGCTCGTCTTCGAAAGAAAGATACTAAGAAGAATAATGGGCGCATTCTGTGAGAATGGTATTTGGAGAAGGCGATATAATTTCGAATTGTACGAGAAATATAAAAAAATAGTAAATGGTAGAGATGTAATATCCTTCATAAAAATAGGCAGGCTTAGATGGGCTGGACATGTGTCAAGAGCAAATGAGAATTACCCACCCAGACGAACTCTATTATCGGTCCCAGTGGGAAATAGGAGTAGAGGCAGACCACGACTGAGATGGAGGGACGGTGTGGACGAGGACGCAAGGAAAATCGGCGCGGCAAATTGGCAACGGTTGGCGATGAACAGAAACGACTGGCGAAATAGACTGGGGAAGGTCAAGGCTCAACTAGAGCTGTAGCACCACTGATGATGATGATGATGGGCTGGGCATAACGAAAGATATCAGGTGGGAGATGGAATAAAGAAATTGGCCGCTGAAGACCATATACTGCAGAAAGGTCAAGAGGTCGACCGCAAAGGAGATGAAAAGATGACATTGAGCAAAGCGCAGGTCCAATGTGGAAAAGACAAACAGAAGACAGAGACAAATGGAGGCAAATGGGAGAGGCCTAAATTCAACACATGAATAGATTTTGGGCTATAGATAGATAGATTTATTGAGACAAGACTCTTTTCTCATCGAGAAAATAATTTAAATTTGTTATTTAATACATTAGATATGCATAAAACCAATACATTACATTTAATATAAATATAAACAACAGAATAAAGCCCGAATATTAATAGATGGTGAAAATTTGGAAAGAGCTAACAAGTTTAAATACCTTGGATACAATATACAGGATGAGCAACTTTAAATTCTATAAAAGTTGTCCCCGGGGGAGATTCGTCTGAGCTTAAAACTCCTTAAGGTAAAATATTATATATTGCCTATAATAAAATCCGGGACTTTAACTTGGTCTTCCCGATTAAAATTAAATTAAAATTATTTAAATCACATTTAAAATGGTGAAAATTGTGTAAACTAATGCATATATTATGGTTTGATTACAAAATGACACACGAGGAAGTTTTAAGATGAGCTTTGTCCGAACGTGAACTGTTGCAAATAATAAAACAATAAAAAATTTTCTATTTGAGGTATAAGATAAGAGATGATAAATATGAGATACTAGCCCATTCGACAGACGCTGTCCTATCTTAGCTATAAGTCAAAAAACTAATAGAAACTGGCTGGTTTTTAAAAGTTAATATATGGAGCCATTTTGTATTGGACACTGCCAAAACAGTGGATTTCCAGGGCCTTAATTTCAAACTTAAATAATTTTCAATGTAAACACACAACATTAATTTGATCAGTAGCAACGATTTTCTCTAAACTATAATTGTTTGCCACGTTATAATTCAATGCTGCTCTATGAGGATTAAAGGGTCTTGACTATACAGTTGGAATATTCTTTTAACTAACTTCTTCTACACAGCACAGAATCTATCTGACTTTCCCCTCCCCCTCTGCGATAGGTAACATACTGGTCTTCACTCTTCATGAAGAACGTATTGTTGGGTGAATCAAGTTGCTCTACAGAACTGTTGCCGGTCCCAAGACCGACGATGGAATTTATGGGAAACGAGAAATATATTTGGCATTCGTACTTCTAATGTAAAGTCTCCAAACACAATAGAGCAGAAAATTACAAAAGAGCTTGTAGAAAACAATATAGACATACATATGTGCACCACAGGAGACCCAGAAAACAGGAAAGGGTCAAATTATGCTAGACGACTATCTGATGATTTACAGTGTTGATGCAAAAGAAACCAGAGCCATAAAAGCAGTTGCACTATTAGTACACAGAAAATCTTTACACCAATTACAAGAATGTATATATACCTCTAAAAAAATAGTAAGTATAAAAGTGAAAGTGAATGTCAAACCTCTGAATATAATAGCCATCTATGCACCAGAGAACAACAGAGATACCACCACAAGGGAAATCTTTTACGGACATCTTCAGACTGTAATGAACGAGGCCCCAAATGATGAATATATAATCATTATAAGTGACAGACATCCGCCAATCAATAAGCAAAATTGCTTATAAAGAGAAAAAAAGAGAAGAAGAAGAAATCCCATGCCACTTCAAAGTCAATCACACTATTTCATTTACTATGTCTTCCATCTGCCATCCCCAAACCTTCATTGACTACTTCTATTCACATTCTTTTTCTACCAACATGTCCGTTTAGATCACCTTCAAATAAAACACGTTTCGTCTACAGGAGTCTCGAGCATCTTGCAATTAATTTCTTCCTTTTCCTATTCGTTACCTATCTATGAGCGTAGGCACATAATATACGATGTTTACATTTGTATTGGCTATATTCAGTTGTAAAATAATAAATTATATTTAAGACATTAGTTTATATTTCACAAAAGTATGTTTACACTGTACAAGAATCAAAATCATCCCTTTGTTTTTATGAAAATACGGCAGGACAATACAAACGTTAAAATGTTAGATATAAAGGGTGTCTGAGTAAGTCTGAAGAGTAATAAATGAGGAACTCATGCTTTTCTGCACTTTTAATAATACGTTTTTTACACTGTCAACGTGCTGTATACGAATAACTCAGGTGAAACAATAGACACAGCAAGAAAAGTGCGATTACTTTCACTACGCCTACGGGTCATTAGACCCCATCTTTATAATGGTTGAATGCATTTTTCATTTTAAAATGTGCCGTACAAGATGGACGCTTTGACAAAAATTAAACAATATACAATATAAGTTCCAATCAACAAAAAATTAAGGATGATTGCACCATTTTTTTAATTATAAAAGCAAAATGGGATTTTATTATGGATAATGTATACATGGGAACAAAAAGGTAGGTCATAAATTAAATTGCGTATTCTGGGACCAAAAATAGTTTAATTGAAACCTAACTTACCTTAGTACAAATTTGGACATAACAGCCCTTTGAAATTACAAAATAAACATCAAATTTTTCCAACACATCGAAAACAGTTAAGAAATTTTATATTAAGAATGGCATGTGGTTTTCTTATGGCAGAAATATCTTTAAAAAAAAAGTATCAGTGAAATTTACACTCCATAAAAATTTTATAAGGGGTTTTGACCATTAAAGTCCCCCAAATATATGTATACATTCTAACTAAACCATTATTGTGGTACCAATAGTTAAATTCATCAATTCTAAACCTTTCTTCTCCTAGTTCTTTTTCATAAGCCATTTTTTATCGATAGGCGGCTTCAAAATTTCTGAGTACCTAACAAAATGTAATATATATATATATATATATATATATATATATATATATATATATATATTATATATATATATATATATATATATATATATATATAATTATATATATATATATATTACCAGGTCTTATTACCAGGTCATTACAAATGTTCAGAATAACCTCCATTTTCTTGAATACACATTCGACACCATTTTAAAAATCAAACTCTAATATTTTGGAAAATTATGGGCTTCTGGCGAAATTGATTTGCAGCTTCCATGATTCTATTATATAGTTTGTCTCCAAGTGCTCGGTAAGAGTGACCAATGAGCATCCTCTTCGCGCATCGCCCCGCCTTTTCTACCAATTCCTATTTTATCGTTGGTTTTTTGGCTTGAAATCTTGTGGCAGAAGACAGTGCACCTCGGTCTCTTCTAGAGCCTTAAACTCTAGGGAGTCGATCAACGGAGCTAAGTCTCAACCTACTACTTTGAGGTCTATTATCAATTTTTCTGCAAAAACTGAAGTTTGATTTCTACATTAAGTCAACATGGTTTGTCATGTCAGAAATGTATGCCAAGTCTTGGTAATAATTAAATCTACGTCCAGCTCTACATTGGACAAGTGCCTAGGGTGTGCCGTATACTACATACGAATACCGTAGTGCAAAGCGTATAGCGAAGTAAACAATGTCAGAAGTCTACTCTTGCAAAGACGACAAGTTGTTGTTCGTTTATTATTTGTACGGAATATACATACCCTTTCATAAAACCCCAGAAGCAAAAGTCAATTGGGTTAAGATCTGTACCTCTATCTGGCCAACTTATAGGCACATCAGAGCCCCTTTCAATCCAACGTCCAGGATACTATTCGAAAAGATATTCTTTGTAAAAATCACATATTTTTCTGACTACCAGATTGACCTCGTCTAAGTACTTTGGTAACATGTTTTGTACAAAGCGTAAATCATTTTCACTGTTTAAATTTTTTCTAAGAAATACTGGCTCTATTTTGTTATTATCCTCAATTTCTGCCCAAATATTGACTTTAAAATTTCTTTCTTTTTTTCTTCTTTTCTTTTTCTTTTTCTTCGACCCAGATGTGTGTGTTATGATGTTTATTAAAATCATTTATGTTAAAGGTAGCTTCTTCCTGATTATTAAAATTAACATTTGGTGTGTTTTCCGTTAAAAATCAATCGCAATCCCCATTCTTTTAGGATAATCCTCCTCCGGTAATTCTTGATCGGGTATAAGGATAATATTAAAAGGATGAAATTGCTTCTACTGCTTCCAGATTTGTCTAAACTTTTAACAAGTTGCGATCGCAATGTGCCTGTCTCTCGTAAACGATGATCAATGAAAAGAAATAATCGTCTGTCTGGTGCATTTTGATTAGGATGTTTTTCTTCACAATTCCTTGCAGCTGATACACTGATCACTTGGCATTCACCTGTAATTACCAAACTACCTACAATTATCTAAATACTAATTTAACCTGCTCAAACTTACTCAGAATTAAATGTATATTTGCCATTTCTGAAAACGTGTACACCATTGTAATAGAAAATTTCTTCTCTTCTTCTTCTTTTTTTATAAGCAAAATGCTTGTTCAATGTCGATTAATGCCTCTATTGGAGGTTACCACTCCATCTTTTGCGTGGTCGCCCGATATTTCTTCTACCTTTTGGTAATTTGTCCCTCGCTATTCTGACTAATCGGATTTCTTTAATTTTGTTTATGTGTTCGTTCCATTCCTTTTTTCTGTTCAGTGTCCACTCATTTATTTCTGGTATATTGCATTTTCTTCTGATCTCTTCACTCCCCATTCGATCCCTCAGTCTGTTTCCTGTAATTCTCCCCAGTAAACGCATCTTCGCTGTTTCTAGTAGTTGCTGAGTTTTGGAGGTATCCGGTCTTGTCTCTGAAGTGTATGTCATTATTGGTCTTATTGTTGCTTTGTAGATTCTTGATTTCACGTCGGTATTAATGTGGGAATTGCGCCATATCGTGTTATTAAGAAAACCTGCTATTTTATTAGCCTTTTGTACTTGATTTTTCACTTCCTTCTCCACATCTCCGTAGCTAGACAGTGTAATTCCTAGGTAATTTGTCTCCATTACTTGCTCCATGCTAATACCGTCGATTTCCAGTTTACATCTAATTGGTTCTTTACTGATTACAATTGTTTTAGTTTTCTGTGTAGAGATCATCATATTAAAGTCCTTTGCCTTGTGTTGAATCTATGGGTTAGTCTTTGTAGGTCGTCTTCATTGGATGCAATTAGGGCCGCATCATCTGCATAGCAGAGTATTCTGATTTCTTTGTTCCCCATTTTGTATCCTCTTCCTTTATTAATAGTATTGATGATTTCATCCATGATTAGATTGAATAGCGTTGGACTAAGCGAGTCTCCTTTTCTTATTCCATTGCCCATATCTATTGGATCTGTAAGCTGGTCATCTATTCTGACTTCCATATTGTTGTTCTGGTAAATGTTCTCTATTGTTTTTATAACATTTAGTGGAATTTCTTTATCGTGAAGAAGGTGAATTACATCTTTAAGCTTTACTTTATCGAACGCTTTCTTCAGGTCTATTAGACATATGAATGCTGGTCTGTTATACTCTAGTGCTTTCTCGGTAATCTGTTTTATGATGAATACTGCATAGAATAGAAAATTTAATTTTCTTAATATTCTTAAATGCACTATAATTGTAATATTTATTGCTGAAAATATGTATTGCTACTATTTTATATGTACATAGTAATCATAGCAACAAGTGTAAAACAGCGGACTGGAGAGTTTTTAAAACATATAAAAAAGTAGCCTCATCTCGGTAAAAACTGGCTTATCAATATACTAAGAGGCAAAAAAGTTTTAAAAAGTTTGTCTTTAACTAATGGTCTCACAATAATTATTTAATTGGAACGTCTACAAATATTTGGGAACAATATTTCTGCCATATGAAAGCCAGATGTCCATTTTCAATATAAAATCTCTAACAGTTTTCGGTATATTGGAAAAAATCGATTTTCATTTTGTAACTTCAAATGGCTGTAACTTTTTTTGTACACATTTGTACTAAAGTAAGTTAGGTTTAATGAAACTATTTTTGGTCCCAGAATACGGAATTTAATTTATGACCTACCTTTTGTTACACACTGTAAAAATATGTGTAAGAATAAAGACATCTGGAAAGTTGAAAGGTATCGTGTTTTGTATAAATTTTAAAAGGTCCCTGGTTAAATGATATTAGATAAATATTAATAAAGAAAAAATGCAATATTTGTTTGTAAATAAAAGTAGCGAAAATGGCAACTATCAATTGTAAATAAATTATAAAATTAACTGGTCTTACTCATTATTGTTGTCTGTAGAAAGAACATAATAGACTTACCCTTTGAAATATTGATGTCGTAAGATTCTTAGCCAGGAAAATCTCGTTGGCGCCACGTCGGGACGCCCGCCCGGGCTCGATGGCTGGTTGTGTTTCGTTCGCCGTCTTGTGTTGAAGTGTATATTGAAGTAAATGTCTTGAGATCGTTACTAAGTCAAAAACGACCCTCTGACCGTTGGATGGTCAACAGCTCGTGGGCAAGAGCATGTCATAAATTAACCCTATTGTGGGACGATTTTAAATGGCGATAGTTTAAGTTAATTGTCACGGTAACACGAAACCGTGTTTCTATCTTGTGACACAAAATACAAAGGAAAAAGCCAAATTCTCAGTACTTAAAACATAATATATGAGATAGCCAGTACAATTTTATGAGATAACAAGAAGAAATATATTTTAACAAAGTCGCTGAAATACAGCATTGAATTAGATCACATTCCAGTACAGTAACAGAAAAATAATAAATGAAAAAATAAATAAAGAATTCGTACATACTTTCCCAAATATGTCCCGCTTCAAAAACGAATGTTTTGAAGAACAGCTGACAGCATAAGTATAAAGGATAGACATGGAAAGATCGATATACTAATTAAGAACTAAGTAAGAATAAAATATAAATTGACCAATAAAAGCAGCGGTCATCTTTTGACCACAGAACATTGTTGGATGCCATCTGAAACTGAACTTAGATTAACATCACGTACAATGTCATCAATTAGAAAAGAATAGCGTCGAATCAGTAGAATTTTTCCACCGACTAAACTGGAAAGACTGTGTCATACACAATACCGTTGGCCCCTTTTCCTATATGAATTCCGTGGAGTGCATACAAAACAAGAAGAAGTTCAGCGTCGAAATCTCGGCGTGGTGTCGCATTTCAAGTCTGCAATGACAGCCGGGAACTAATGATATTTTAAAGAGATCCACTGTAGGAAAATGCCAGTTTGGTGAACATTGTATTAATTATGCCGGTGATAAAACACGACTAACACAATCTGAGAGGTGTTGATTAAAAGGCATATAATGCCGAGTAAAGTGTGGTATCAGTTCTTGTATGTGTTTAATACGATTAACAACTTATGGGTACAAAAATTAGCTCAAGGGAGCGCAATCGTTGAGTTGGATCAAATATCGGAAGATTGGAAGGAGAACCCTTCGGCAAAGGTAACTAGATCAGCCAGCAATATGGCTGCCAAGAGTTCCAATCTTGTGGAGACAGAGCGAGCATGAAAATTGGACAAGACTCGTTGACAAAAGTAACTAGATCACTCAGCAGGATAGCTGCCAAGAGCTTCGATCCTGCGATAGATGTATAGAAATAACGCCAGAAATGTAACACATACAAGTACAGAGGTCAGATGTATCTGTTAAGACGTTTCATCATCCCAGGATACATTAAAGTACCACATCAGTTGTAGAAGACATTTGACTAGCAAAAAGACATGGAAAAGGAATAAAAATAAGAAGAAAGCAACAAAAATTCGACTAATTTACAAACGAATAGCCCGCTTTGTACAAGGTTTGTCAAAGGGACGAGAAAAATGAGAAAAGAAGTCAGACGTAGGATTCCATTTTAGGCCCAGTACCGTAAAAAGTTCCCCTGTATTAACAAACAAAGATTCTCAATCTTTAATAAGAAAAGCCAGGGACAGAAATGATTTTGCTGAGGTTATCGCCAACCTTCATTGAAGACGGCACCCAAAGAAGTATTAACAAACAACATGTCAAAATGTCTAAGCCAAAGCCTGAAAATAAATAAAGATGGTTGAAAAAATATAAAAATAATTCATACATACTTTTCCAAACATATCTTATGAATATTTTTTTTGATGTCCCAAATTTAATACATTTTCAGATCGTCTCAATATTCTTTTTTAACGCAATTAAATCATTTTAGATGAAGCTCAAAACTTGTAAATAAAACCATTTTTTCAAACCTAGACATTTTTAAACTACTATTCGGTATTATCGACACTACTCTAATTTTGCAGCGTGATTTTGAAAATAATGTCTCGACTTACAAGTTACTCTGTAACTATAGGTATGTTAAAATGATGATTAATATATTTGCCTAAATTTCATTATTCTTTAAACCTTAAAGGCAACATTTGCAAAACAGTCAACAGGCTGTTGACACAGAGGGGACAAAAAATGTGAGAAATAGTATAGATGAAAACCCAGAAAAATTGATGCTAAAACACCTTGAGACAGAGCTAGAACTACAGATACATGACGTAGATGCAAGGTGGAGAACATCAAGAACTGGGTCAGAAATAAAAGAGTAGAATGTATTGATCATATAAGCCCAATGACAACTAGAAGAGCAGTAAAAATAGCAAGACACAGTTTCCATTAGAAAGACGACCAGTAGGAAAACCATGAAAATAATGGCACGGCAACTTGCTGGAGGCACATTAAAAACAAGATGAGTCATGTTAACATAAAAAGAAGAACAAGTAGAAAAAGAATAAGAAGAATTAATGCTAAAACACCGTGGGACAGAGCTAGAACTACAGATATATGACGTAGATGCAAGGTGGAGAATATCAAGAACTGGATCAGAAATAAAATAGTAGAATATAATGATCATATAAGCCCAATGCCAACTAGAAGAGCAGTAAAAATGGCAAGACACAGTTTCCCAATAGAAAGACGATCAGGAGGAAGACCATGAAAACGATGGTACGGCAACTTGCTGGAGGCACATTAAAAACAGACAGAGTCATGTCTACATAAAAAGAAGAAGTAGATAAAGAATAAGAAGACCTAATATAGAGGTAAACCTGCTGCAGTTTTGAAGGCCTGCTACACTATCGCGGTCCTTACACTCAACAGTAAACCAGGCAGTGGCATAACCGGAGGAGAAGACTAGGGAAGGGGTTACTCAGAAACTCTCCAGTAGTTGCCACCCTAGTTTCGTAGTTGAAACCAGGCAACCAGTCCACCTCGTTTAGAAAGGTGGCCCTATCTTCCTGATACTTGGTCATTTCCATCTGAAGGACATCTTTGTTACTCTTAAGAATGTCTGCTGCTTCGCTGGTTCATACACCATTAGGCTTGAGTGAAAAACTGTTGGTTAACAGTTGCACAACATTTTCAATTTTGTGGCAATCAGGAAATCGTTTTTTAAATTCCAAATCAAGTTCATTAATAAAACGTAAGAACTGAGTAACATCAATATCTTTATTACTATCACAAACAGATTTAAGGAGAGGAAGGTGCAAAAGTTCTGCCTCAGTCTACTAAGAAAAAAGTTTAGTCTGTTTAGAAAAACTTCTAATATCCGACAAAAGTTTAAAACAGGTTTTTCCTTGCATTGTAGTTGTAAATTTAAGAAGTTCTGATGTCTAAAAATATCCGCCAAAAATAAGATATTTGCAACGTTTTCTGTGTCCAATAGGAAGCCCTAATGATCATTTGTAGCTTCATTATCAATCGTGGACACAAATTCTTTTATGTTGTCACGTATTGCAAAGAATCTTTCAAGCACTATACCTTTAGTCAGCCATCTCACTTTGTTATGAAGAAGCAAATCGTCACACTGAGCATTAGTGTCTTCTATAAATCGTTTGAGTTGACGATGCCTCAAAGATGATTTTGCACGTATTAAGTTCACATCTTCATGACGGTTTTGCATTTTAATATGAATATTTGAATTTAAACTGCAACATAACACACTTTTATAAATTGTTCGTCAAATATTTTGTTTTGTTTGCTGTTTACTTTACTGCTCCAACTTGGTTTGGCAAAGTGAAACAATATAAATCTTTTTTTCTTATCCATATTGACATGAATGTTAAATACAGATTGAACGAAATAAATTCGGAACATACGAAATATTATGTATTTCGGCTAAATTTTGCTGTATGTGGTTGGCCAACAAAAGGTTGTCAAATAATTATTGTATAAAAATCCAATACTTCAGCGGGCTGCTGGATTCTGAAATCATAAAAATTGAAAGCTACACATAAATCTACGATTTTATTATGCTGTGTAACCACTTATCGCCTTCTTAGACAAGCCCTTCTTTGAGCGGTGTTGCCAACCTCATTCCTGTAGATGTGTCTCAAATAAGGTGTTATCCATAAAATATTTACAAAAAAAAAAAATAACTATAAACGATTAAGTTTATTTTTGTTATTAGTCTGTTGTAGTAGATTGGTAAATACAATGAAAAATATAAGCAAATATCCGATTTATTTAAAGATACGAAGAAGATAACTCTAAAAAGATCCGCAAATCGGATTATTACACGGCGATTGGCAACATTGTTACGCAAACAACATTGTTGCGAGACAGATAGTTGAACGATATTTTATACAATGTCTATGGAAAGACCGAACAATAACAAGGAATACTAAGCTTAGGTTGGTCAATGCCCTTATTTTTCCCATTGCTACATATGCAGCTGAAACATGGACTCTCAAAAAAATCGATAGGAGTAAGATCGAAGCCTTCGAAATGTGGGTATATAGAAGAATTCTACGCGTGTCCTGGACAGAACATAGAACCAACCTGTCAATTCTGGAAGAGCTTCATATAAAAGAGAGGCTACTAAAAAAAGTAAACCAAGCATACCTAACTTACTTCGGCCACATAGCTAGAAGAACGGGCACCATGGAACTATTGGTAGTAGAAGGTAAGGTAGAAGGCCGAAGACCAACAGGAAGATCTCCAATACGATGGGTGGACCAAATGAAGAGTTTGGTGGGAAAATCCCTACATAAAGCCGTCCATATGGCACAAGATCGCAGTCAATGGACACAGCAGACTAATAATATTTAGGGTGTCACTACGCCCTGACAAGGGCTAAAGGATTGAGGAGGAGGAAACCCAGGTATGGATTTATTTTTGTCCAAGTTTACTATTGGTCCACTATTTCAAATGCAGTTCAAACAGACATATATTAAATTGTATGATCCGTTTTAAATTTGTTCAATCTGTATAAGCAACGCTACAGCTACATAAAAAATAATACTTGAAAGTATTTCCTAGAAACATGATATAAAAAAAAATAAAAACGTAAACAACACTCAGAATAATATGTAAAGATATTTATATATTTAGATTTGATTAGAATTTTACACTATCATTTTATTACTATATTTTGAATTTAATGGCGGTCCGCAAAATACAGGCTACGCTCTGTATGCGGACCGCGGTCCGCCATTTGGTGACTCCTGTAAACTACATCACTACGATATCTACACTGCCTCCGAGGGGTTGAGACTGGAGTGAAATTATATTTATATATAGATAAGACACATTTTGTGTCTATGTAACTGATGATACTTACAATAATAGGAACACATAGTAATAAAAAAGTTGAGTTTTTGTCTTCCCACGTACAAAAATTTCAAAACATGTCTGAAAATAATTTTACACGATTTCTTTGAAGGTGTTGAGCCATGCGAAAGTTATATCTAGCGTGAAATGTAAATAATTCCAGCAAAAGATTTAATCCCCCTGTGGGGGATGTTAAATTGTCTGTTTCTGGATTAGAGTGTCTCGAGAAGCATAACGCTTGACAACATTTTTTCATAAAATTGAATCCGAGAATTAGGTGTGAAGACCTCGTGAATCGATTGTTCTGAGTATGTAGAAGGGAGTATGTCGCTTTATTTGTTCGGTTAGATTTACCTGATATAGGTGTTGCTGCTCAAAATTTAAATTTAAAAATGAATTTTTGTTAACAGTTTTTTATTCAATATTCTCAGTATTCGGTGATAAACTTAATACAGGTAGCATTGAATTTTGGTTTATTCATTTCTTTACTGGAATTGGATTGTGTCTATTTTATTCGTCTTAGGATAAACATCATTAACAGCAAGAATTATGGTTATGAATTATAAATAAAAAGATTTAATGAAAACCTTGTCAAAGCAAATGGCTAATCTCTGTGCTTTTAACGAGCTGAGAATCAATAATAAATTTTTCGACGACAAGCCCCAGTATAAATATACATTTGAAAACTCCAGAAGTCACAAATCTACGATTGATTTTATAGTCACTAATAGAAAAATCCGCCAAAGCAGATTCTGGATATTCAAACTTTAAACTCAGCAGACGCAGGGAGTGTACAGAAACTAAGACTAGCAAAAATAGGAATAAAAATAACACCAAAACAGTTTCTACAGAAAATCTGTAAAAAGAAAAAAATTTAATGTAGAATCACTCTGGAACGACTCTAAAGAAGAAATGTACCCAAGAAGGCGAGCATAAAAGATATAGTAAAAACAAATAGACGACATTGAAGATAAAAATGCGAGCTGCGAGAAAATTAAAAACAACATTGAAGAAGCAGCAATAAAAGCTATAGGAAAAGTCATACATACTGTCTAAAAAAGAACAACAACAATACACCATGGTTTAGATAAGAAATCAAAGAGAAAGGTAAAGAGAAATAAGAGGCCTACACCAAGTACAAAACATCAAATGCTCCAGAAGCCCGAGACACCTATAGAAAGATACGAATACGAAATGAAACAAAGCAGTTGGTAAGAAGAAAAAAATGAACACTAGGAACAATTTACAAAAAAGATGGAAAGAGACTTCTAGTATTCTACTATTCAACGTATTCTGAATAAACATCACAATGACAGACACTTTATTAAGAATATTATGTTCACCGACGAAGCAACTTTTACCAGACGAGGGGTCTGGTAAAAGTTGCTTCGTCGGTGGTGTCGAAATTGGCGAAATAGTCATTATTGGGAAGAAGAAAACCCGCATGCTATTAAAGCTCTTTTTTTAGCATGAGTTTAAATTGAATATTTGGTGTGGCATTATAGGCGACCAAATACTAGGGCCTCCAAATGTTCTTCCTCCGAATTTAAATGTAGGTTTATTCTTTTTGAAAAATACTCATAGTGATATTTTAGATGATCTGTCACTGGATGTAAGAAGAAAAATGTGGTTTATGCAAGATGGAGCACCACCTCATTTTTCATTAGCTGTTAGAAATCATCTTAATGACGTATTTCCTCAACGATGAATTGGCAAAGGCAGTGATTTTCAATGGCCACCAAGAAGTCCTGAGTACAACCCGCTAGATTTTTATTTTTGGGGACATATGAAGTCCTTAGTTTATGCCAATGCAATTAATACACGAGACGAACTTTGGAGATACATTCAAAATGCAGCTAATCTTATAAGGGGACAGAATAATATTTTTTTAAACGTGCGAAAATCCTGTATAAAAATAATTAGAAAAGGCATAGAAATCGGAGGAGACCATTGTAGAACATTTAGTTTGAGTTTTTGTGAGTTCTTTTAAGTTAAAGTGTGTTTAGTTTTGATTAGATAGAGAATCAAAGTTCAGATTAATCCCAGAAACGTTCAAATTAATCAGCGAAGAAAATATCGAATTATTTGTCCTTTTATTCAATCGCATTTATGATACAGGTAAAATACCCCAAGATTGGCTGGAGTCAATATTCATCCCATTAACAAAAAAGCCAAACCCACAACACTGCAATGAGTTCCGTCTGATAAGCCTTATGAGTCATGCAGTAAAAGTCCTACTAAAAATCGTACATAATCGTATCTATAGAAAGTGCGAAACAATCATCGGAGACGATCAGTTTGGATTCAGAGCCGGCGTGGGAACGAGAGAAGCCCTGTTCAGTTTACTAGTTCTCGCCCAAAAATGCTACGACCAACAGAAAGATATATTTATATGCTTTATAGACTTCGAAAAAGCATTTGATAGAGTAAGACACGACCTACTATTAGAACGTTTGCAAGAAGTCGGTTTAGATGGAAAAGACATCAAATTCTTAAAAAACTTGTACTGGAACCAAAACGCCAGAGTTAGGATCGAAGGTTCCACATCCGCAGAAGTAGAAATTAGGAGGGGAGTTAGACAAGGATGTTTTCTGTCGCCTCTGCTGTTTAATATTTACTCCGAGTTTCTATTAAAGAAGCATTGGAGGATTCCAAGGATGGAGTCAAGGTGAATGGCGTAAATATCAACAGTATCAGATACGCCGATGATACAGTATTAATTGCGGATTCCGACTCAGGTCTACAACGACTCATCGACAAGACCAACTCGACCTGTGAGCAATTTGGTATGAAAATAAACATTAAAAAAACCAAAGTGATGTCAATCCGAAAAAACCAAAACGTACCTCAACCTTGCACAATAAATAGGCACATCTTAGAACAGGTCAATAGATTTAAGTACCTGGGATGTTGGATCGATAGCAGCCTAAATCCTGATCAAAAAATAAGATCGAGAATAGAACAGGCCAGAAAATCTTTCGAAAAACTAAAAATAACTGCTTTGTGATTCTCGAATAAAACTCGAAATTCGACTACGTTTATCAAAATGCTACGTCTGGTCGACTCTTCTATATGCAGTTGAAACGTGGATCCTTAAAACATCAACCGTAAATAACTTGGAGGCGTTTGAAATGTGGATCTACCGGACAATACTCACAATTTCATGGACATCGCATACCTCAAACGAAGGAGTGCTGTATAGAATAGGCAAGGAAAGAGAACTTTTTAACACAGTAAAAGTTAGAAAAACATCATACCTAGGCCACATACTGAGAAATAATAAGTACCAATATGCCCAACTTATAGTGAAAGGAAAAATCGAGGGAAAGAGAGGCCTAGGAAGGAAAAGACTATCGTGGCTCAGAAACATCCGATAATGGACAGGGCTAAATTTTGAACAGCTAATAAGAACAGCTGAAGATAGAGAAGAGTTTAAAATTGTAGTAGCCAACCTCCATTGAGGAGAGGGCACTTTAAGAAGAAGAAGTTTTGATTTATCGTCAAAACAGAAACCTTACGTTAGTTGCAACTTTTTTTATTAGTTTTGGTATTTGATAGTGGAATTGTAAATAAAATACTATTTCTTGTCTAAGATTATGCCTCTATGCCAATTTTGATAGCAATTTATAAATATACAGGGAAACTATTAGCAAAAAACGAAAAACTTAAATTAACTTTAACACCCTGTATATTTTTTCTCAGCAACATTTTATTAAGACGTATTTGGCCAATAGCCATATTTTGGTCTAAATAACCTGTCCTTAGTCTATGTCCCAATAGTTATGACTCACCCTGTATATAATATATTATAAATATACATACAATTGTAGTAATAGAATTTATTGGTAAAAATATTATGTTTTAATAGTATATTACATAACGAGAGTTGTAAGAAGCTTATTACATGCGAGTAAAAAAAAATGCGCGCGAGCCGCGTAGCGGCGAGCGCAGTAATTTTACAAGCATGTAATAAGCTTACAACTCAAGTTGTGTACTATACTTTTTCTACGATTATCTTCGTTTATAAAAATAAAAATTTAATACCACTATATTTACATTGACAGATTAATAATTTTTAATCTGTCAAAATAACGTCTGTTAATTCGTTTCCATGGTAACTCGACCAATTGACTTACGAGGCTTATGTGATATTACACATTTTTATAAAACTGAAGCGTAATTTTTTTTATTACGTGTTAGTCATTACGTGTCAGTATCTGTTGTGTGAAGAGAGTAGAAAAAAAAACAAATAACTTTGCACGTACTCGAAATGCTTTGTTTATTTTTTTTTAATTTGTTTGACGTGGTTAAAGGTTTTGTGTTAGCTGTTAGAAGCGTAAATGAATCATTTGTAGTAAAATAAAAAGTTTAGTAAAATGATTGCCAAAAGATAAATACTTCTAATTAAATTTAAAAAAAAAACGAAGGACGCCTATGCTACTTTGTAGGCAAGCCCTTTATACCCTAGCACGGAAGCTGATTTTTGCAAATTAATATCAAATACAATATATGAAAACTTTATCTGAACTTTACATTAACTTATAGTTAATTTTACGGTTAATAATTAAATAGTTGTATTCTACGAATTATATTTAAAATTTATTTTGAATGTTTTAGGTTTCATACCTAGTTTACAACTAGTTCAGCAACGGTTTCCGTGGTGTAGTGGTTATCACATCCGCCTAACACGCGGAAGGTCCCCGGTTCGATCCCGGGCGGAAACAATGCTTTTTTAATTTTTTTTTTTATTTAAAAATCGCTTATACTAATATAGTATATATTATACTAATATAGTATATAATTAGCTTATACTAATTATTTTTTTATAAATATTTTGCAAAAATGTGTATATTTTTATACATACAAATTTAATAATGCTATTAAGGATCATGTCTCAAGATCTTAAGATCATTATGTCCTTACAAATCATTAAAAAATAGTACGAATCTACACAAATAATAGTGACAGTATATAAGTAAATTATTAGAAATTAAGAAGTTCATCAACTTTTAGTGATACAATTATTCTTCTTCTGGTGCACTCCATTACTGGATATTTGCGATTACCACATTAAAATGTTTTCTATTCTGCGCCACTCTTAGTAATTGTTGAACGTTCATGCACGTCTAAGTTCTGATTTTGCGAAGGCTCTTCTGCCTACTCCTTTTCGGCCCTCTATCTTCCCTTTATTAATACAGTTCAATATATTCAAAATATTTGATTAAACTTAACAGCTCTAATATGTTAAAAAGTGAAACTGGAAGTGGAGATATCCAGGAGTGGCTAGTATACCTGTTGAATACAAAGCACGTGGTGTTTGTGTGTATCAACGTAGTGATACTTTGATACACATGTGTTTAATGATTAAACTTGAAAGTCGCTGGTTTAAATTATATTGAATAAATAATTATAACGAAAAAAATGCGATATTGTTGATACATAAATTTGGTGAAAATAGCAATTATAAATTGTAAATGTAGAAATAAATTAGAAATAAACTGGTTTACTCATTATCAATGTTTTATACAAGAATAGACTTACCCTTTGGTTCTATTGATGAATTCGTACCAAGCTGTAGAGTTGGCCGGTGGTACCGACGCCCGGGACGCGGGAAGAACCGTCTGGAACTTGATGCGTGTCGATCGATCGATGTCTGACGAAGAAGTGGCAGTTGAGAATGCGTTAATATGGTCACAGCTAAGAATCAAGCCCTCTAAGCGGTGGTCCCAGAGGGTGTACCAATAAATCATTCCATTGTATTGCGACCCTTCCGTGGTCTTAACTAATTGTGACGGTAACACGAAACTTTTGTGTGTATATTTTTGAACCATACAAAAGAGAAGCCAAATTCCCCGTATACACAACATCATAAATGAGATATCCAGTTTAAGTTTTATGAGACAACAGGAAACAATATATTTCAAAAAGGTCTTTTAAAATACAGCACCAAATTAGGTCACATTACAGTACCGTAACAGAAAAAAATATTAACTCTAAAAATATAAAATGAATGCGCAAATACTTTCTCCAACATTCTCCCGCTCCAAAAACGAATGTTTTTAAGAACAGCTAAAAGTATAAGTATAAAGAATATACATGAGAAGCTAGATATACTAAATAAGAACTAAGTAAGAATAAAATATAAACTAACAAATAAGCGGCGGTCATATTTTGACCACAGAACATTGTTGGATGCCATCTGAAACTGTACTCAGATTAACAACGCGTACAATGTCATCAATTAGAAAAGAATAGCGTCGAATCGGTAGAATTTTTCGATCGGCTAAACTAAAAGATTGTGTCAAACACAATAGCGTTGGCCCCTTTTCCTATAAAAATTCCGTGGAGTGCGCAAAAAAACAAGAAGAAGAACAGCGTCGAAATCTCGACGTGGTGTCGCATTTCAAGTCTGCAATGACAGCCGGGAAGTAATGATATTTCAACGAGATCCACGGTAGGAAAATGCCAGTTTGGTGAAAATTGTAATAATTGTGCCGGTGCTAAAACACGACTAACACAATCAGAGAGGTGTTGATTAGAAGGCATATAATGCCGAGTAGAGTGTGGTATCAGTTCTTGTATGTGTTTAATACGATTGACAATTTATGAGTTGAAAAGTTAGCTCAAGAGAGCGCAAGCGTAGAGTCAGATCAAATATCGGAGGATCGGAAGGAAAACCCTATGACAAAGGTGACTTGATCAGCCAGCACTATGGCTGCCAAGAGTTCCAATCTTGTCGAGACAGAGCGAGCATGAAAATTGGACTAGACTCGTTGACAAATGTGACTAGATCAGTCAACCGTATAGCTGCCAAGAGTTCCGATCCTGCGATAGATGTTCGTGTATAGAACTAACACCAGAAATGTAACACATACAAAATACAGAGGTCAGATGTATCTGTTCAGATGTTCCATCATCCCAGACTACATCACAGTACCACAACGGTTGTAGAAGACGTTTGACTAGCAAAAAGACATGTAAAAGGAATAAAAACAAGAGGATAGCGACAAAAAATACGACTGATTTACGAACGAATATCCCTCTTTGTACAGGGTTTGTCAAAGGGACGAAAAGCATGAGAAAAGAAGTCAGTCGTAGAATTCCATTTTAGGCCTAGTACCGTAAAAATGAAAAGTTCCTCTGTGTTAACGAACAACATGTCAAAATGTCTAAGCCAAAGACTTACAAATAAATAAAAATAATTGCTGACACAATGTTGCTTTGTCTAGCGAAAAATAAATATGGTTGCTGACGATGTTGCTTTGTCTAGCGAAAAATAAATATGGTCGCTGACACAATGTTGCTTTGTCTAGCGAAAAATAAAGATGGTCGCTGACACAATGTTGCTTTGTCAAGCGAAAAATAAAGCGAGCTTTAGAAGCTAAGCGATTACTCACTGCAGAAGGTGAGTAGATCAAAGAAAATCACTCGTAGCGTGATTATGACGTAGGTCCGTCGAGATGGCTGCTGGCCCACTGCCTAGCGAAAACCATTGAGCAATAAAAACTAAGCGTTACTCTTGTAGAGTTTGTAAGCGAAACAAAACGCGAGGCCGTGATTCGCAAACCGTATTCGTCGTTCCGAATTAGGTGGGAATCAGGCTGCGTACACAAAGCGTTACTCTTGTAGAGTCTTTAAGCGAAATAAAACAAAGCAGTACCGTAAGTAACGATACGTAATAACAACTTGGAGAGGTTTAAAAGTCCGATCTCCAGAGGACCCCCTTTTATAGTTCCAAAATTCCTTATTTGCTTTAATTTGTTGATACGTTTGCCTTATATTGCAAATAAAACAACAACGAAGATATCGAAAATTAAGTAAAGAACCAGATGCCCTTTTAGGATCAGTATCAAATGTGTCGATTAGCGTCGAAGCTAGTACGAATTTTGGATAAAAGAAGCGAAATAAAAATTTGTTTTTTGAAAACTGTGTGAGAGTTATAAGAAATAGTCGATTTAAAATCGGATTCAGGAACCGGCATCATATGTTGAGAAGCAATAAAATCCTCCATAATATACTTCACATATGTTTCTTTGAGAATCGGGAATTTCCTGAAGCGATTCTTTAGCATATAAAACGAAGATATGCATAAGAATAACGAATAAGTAGCGAATATAAACAAGAGAAAAAGATAAATAAAGAGCATTGTGTTGTAAAAACGGTGGAATAACAGAAAATAGGCTTGTTAACTTTCAGAAAATCCACAACTTAGAGATATCCTTCACGAGCTGGGTCGTGTTGGGACAAAACTAACAGGTGCCTACTAAGAAAATCAACCACTTAGAAATATCCTTCACGAGCTGGGTCGTGTTGGGACAAAACTAAACGGTGCCTACTGAGAAAATCCACAACTTAGAAATATCCTTCACGAGCTTGGTCGTGTTGGGATAAAACTAACAGGTGCGTAAAACCAATATAATAACAAAAAATAGGCTTTTAACTTTCAGAAAATCCACAACTTAGAAATATCCTTCACGAGCTGGGTCGTGTTGGGACAAAACTAACAGGTGCCTACTAAGAAAATCAACCATTTAGAAATATCCTTCACGAGCTGGGTCGTGTTGGGACAAAACTGAACGGTGCCTACTGAGAAAATCCACAACTTAGAAATATCCTTCACGAGCTTGGTCGTGTTGGGATAAAACTAACAGGTGCGTAAAAACGGTGGAATAACAGAAAATAGGCTTTTAACTTTCAGAAAATCCACAACTTAGAAATATCCTTCACGAGCTGGGTCGTGTTGGGACAAAACTAACAGGTGATTACTGTTTTCTGCTTCCCAAAACCTTTGTCGTACATATCTATGTTTGTATACATAGAAGTAGCGAAAGATATGAATAAAATATAGAATGAGTCTTAGAGACTCGCCCTTATGGAACATAATTGAAAATGATTTCCAAGGCCACAGTATGATTTGGTTCGCCAAGAATTCTGACCAGAATGTACGAAATGAAGAACCAATTCAACCCCTATGGGTATGTCTATAAGGTCCGATTATAAAATGCGTGATTTGGTAGATCACTGATATAAAATTGGCTGTGAAGCCTGTATTGTGCAAGATACGAAATTATAAGAAAGATGCGAAAACATATTTGATATGTATCAAATATATGGAAAGAAATAGACGAGGATAGTAAATGTGGTTGTGTAGCAAAATAGAAATGTTGGTATTTGAAGAAGTGATTGTCTAACAACGTAGTGATACTTTGATACACATGAACACCATGAGCTTTAATATGCTCTAAATACTTACTAAATATTTATTCATGTCCTATATTTATTCATGTCCTAGGAAAATGTCCTACGACCATTTTTTATTGTTCTATAATTTAAGTAAAAATTATTTTTATATAGAGTTGAACCTCTGTAAGTAAAATAATTCAAGAAAGACTCCAACAAATTTTAGTTAAAAGTTTTTAGCTGTTACAGGATTTCGACTTAAGCTACATTAAGACGGATTTTGATTCGACATAAACAGGTTGAGATTCATTCTTACTACTTTTGAGTAAAGAGGTAGGGTGAAGTAAGATATATTCGTGATAATTATAGGTTATTTAATTAATGCGGTTAAAGGTTTTAATTTTATACCGTAAAAATATTACCAAAAAGGAGACTTATCATTCAGTAACAACTGCAAGTTACTATTTTGTGTAAAATATTATAAAGTTTAATAATTTATGTATTTTTTTAAATTTTGGATGATGACGTAGATGGTGCATGAATTGGTGAAGAAGGAATAACACTTTCAGGATTGAGGCCTAATACACATGGTGATGACGTAGATGCTGTATCGCTTATTGAACAAGGCAAACCACTTTCAGAATTAAGGCATTTTGCTCTTGAATCGCGCTTCTTTCTATTCTGATTTGCAGCAACTGGCTTTGTTGGAAGAGACAATATGTTGCTAAATGAATTTTGTTGCGTAGGAGCTCCTGCACGTTGATTAGGTATCTCATAAGAAGTGAGTAGAGAAGGTGCAAAAGCTTCCTTAGGAATGGCATTGCTATCAAAGGGACATATCCCAGATTTTCTGAACGCATTTGTAATGTTTGATGCGGAAAAACTTGAAATGTATGCCGGATTTAGAATGGTGTGAAAATTGGTTCTATTGGGCTTCTCTGCATTACCTTTTATATAAACATTTAAGCTTTTGGCCCAATGAGCCTTTAATGACTTATAAACACCTACATCAAGTGGCTGTAACAGATGGCTAGTGTGGGCTGGAAATGTAAATAAATAAACACCATTGTGAGACGCAAGAGATTAAACTTCCGGCTTGATGTGTGATGCATGGGAATCCATTAATAAAATTACTGGTCGGACAGAGGGAATTGAGGCAATAAAAATTGAAACCACTCCAAAAAGATCTCACTGTTGATCCATCCTTTTGGAGAAAGTTTTACTTGTGTATTTGGTAGGCAATCTTTCTTTAAATTATCGTACCATCGAACCCCTTTGAAAATTATCAACGGTGCAATCCATGTTCCATTGGCACAAATACATCCCATCATGGTTTGAGATTCGCCTCTATCTGCATATGCTCTTTTGTAGACATAACGTGTTCCAACCGAGGTAACGACTTTACTTGGTTTGACCACATAAGATAGTCCGGTTTCATCGCAATTCCAGAGACGATCGGATTTATTCTGAACTCCAAATCTAACCATTAATGTTTCTAATTTTGTATAAAAATCCCCCAGTATTTCATTATTTGACATTGAAGCCCTGTATGCAGCCAAATTTTCAGGAACACGCAGTGTTAGATTGAATCGCTTTTTATACTGAGCCCACCACCATTTACTAGCAGACTCGTTTTCTTTATTGAAGAAGTGATCTCTCTCCGTACGTTGTGCAAGTTGAAAGGCTATCTTTCTTATCATCTGCACCGTCAAACCAAAACCCAATTCTGGCATTTTTATAATGTAACAACTGAATTTCAACTTCTGCAGTAAGAGCAAACGGCCTTCCTAGTTTGGCAACTTGGTGATTGTCATCTTCATTTCTACTTAAAAAATCTTTCAGTGTACTCCAGGCTATTCCACTTTGTTTACTTGCCTTGTAGATGGATAGTTTCTCTACTCTTACAAGTCTTGAGGCTTCTAATAAATCGGAGATCTCATATTGGCGATATTTTCCTTTGCATATTTTAGGCATTTTGAATTCTAAAAAAAAGACACAGGTAAGTTCGTGATACCCTGGATGTTAGAAAATCTTCATAATATTTATTATTTAATATTTATAGTTCACATATTTATTATATCTATGATAAAAATCCAAATAAAATTAGAGTAAATACACCGCGAACAATTAGTTACATTTTCCCGCGTAAACAAACGTTAAAATGCGTAAGAAACCCGCCTCACAACATAAGCTATTTCAGAAAACTGTTGGCGAGAATTGCCTGTATAACTTAACGGGGGTACTAAGCAACTAATAAACAACATCAGACGTAATTTTTACAAACTTACCTTTGCAATATTCACCATAAATAATAAAACAACGAATGCACTTCAGATTTCAAGCTCTCTCGTCAACACAAGGAATAACACTGAAAAATAAGTTTTATCCCGGTTCAACGTTCAACAGAGCTTCGCAATTTGACTTGCAGTGGTGGGGAAGGTTGTCGAGTCTTTCCGCTAGAGACTGCAACAAAACTGCTGCTATAAGGCAATAGGCTGGCTAGATCGTGACGAATTATTAGAAATTTATCACGAATTTACTTATATCACGAATATACCTTACTTCACCCTATAATAAATTCAAATTCAAGTTGTAGAGGTAACAAATATTTTTATTTATTAATATAAATCAACATTATTTCAAAGCGTCCTTAAAATATAAAATATGGCATTATGAAATCAGTACTTTTTTTTGCTTTAGAGAATTCCGTTGTTCCCTATCTATATATTCCATTGTCTAAGGTATAAGGGGCAGACAATTATCATTCTTTAAAGTTACTGGTTTGATCTATAAAAATTCGTTAAAAATTTAGTGCTGTTCTTGCCTCTTGGATGAAAAACAATGGAGCGCATGTCGTATTATTCATATCTTATCTGTCAAATTCATTAATATCTGTTTTGTGAGTTTACTGAATCGATACTTTCATCATCAGACAATGTCTCTGCAGTCATAACTCTCTAGACACCACTGTATTCCATTCTGCAGGAGGTGAGACAGAAATATCTTCGGTTTCAGATTCTTCTGTTGAGTACTTTGACGATGAAAAATGCTGCATGAAAAAAACAAGAGATAAAGAGAAAAAAGAAAACAACGAACAAATAGAAAAAGTTACAAATATATAGGAAACTATAAGAAACTATAGGAAACTATAGGAAACTAAGGTAAAAGGAAAAAGGTAACTAAGTAACAGCACATACAAATACTGTTTGTGTTAAGAGCAAAAAGTCAAGAAAAACCACATGTACATACACATAATAATTTTAAAATTATTCCTATCGGCTCAATCATGAAAATTAATATTACGTAGCGCTCATTATTTTCAATCATATACAGTTTATAAATCACAGCACACATCCTTTATAGACACTGTTTAATTTTACCTCAAAAGTGAATAGGTATTTCATAACTCACAGAATAGCAGATATTTCACATCTTTCCACCCGCAGCATTTGATTCAGCGCTTCTACTGTTTCCGCACCCATTACTCATTCAACTCCCATGCATGACAAATTTGTTTTTCAATTAAAGTTTGCGTGTGTGCGTACATTCATGAAAAGTTTTGATTTCAGCAAGTTTCAAGCTGTTTGTTTGTCAACGCGGACTAGTAAACGGGAGTATTTCAAAAGTAGGCCAACGTTAATGGAAATGAAAGCAGGCAAAGAATTGCAACAATAATAAAACGAATGTATAAGTACTGTGGAAACGCAGCACAATTAGAAAGCAATGTGTTTCATAGCAAAAAAAAAACAAAATAAGACGTTTATTTGATGTTTATTTATTAAACTTTGATAAAATGAAAGGCAGATATCGAGCACTGTTTTATTAATTAAATCTTGCCCAAGTACCTTCTCTTCCTAGAGCATCTTCTGGAGCATTTCGTCAAATTTTGGGCTACCCAACAATTACAGAATGTCATAGACTTAAAATTAAACATACAATTGAACATAACACTACTAGACTAGGTGGAATCTGTAAAAATTAAGACCATAATGGACATTTTCCATAGGAAGCTATTTTTTGCTGGAATCCCTTCAGGATATGCCCAATATCAATAATCACGATATGCGCCTGTCGCAAACCCTGTGCTAATTTTTTTATTTAACAAAATCTGAAAACAATTAAAAATTCTTCATTTTTTGCTTCTATTTTCGTTTATAATTCGGAAAATATTAATCCTAGAGAAAAAATTATAAAAAGTTAAAAGTTTCATTATTCAATTTTACACAAAATTTCGTTAGCTAGAAATTGAAAATGAATTATTTATTGTTAAAAAAATAGCAATAATTGGAAAAAAAGTGAAGTTAATCCTTTAAATGTTTTTGACTTTCTAAACTTGACTTACAAGCTCCATATTCCGCCTAGAAAAACTTTTTAGTATGTTTAAAACGTGTGCTTAATTTTGTTAAGATCGGTCGGATAGGTTTTGCATAATAATTTTGCAATTCAGCCTACTGGAAAAAATCGCAAATTTTCACATTTATAGTATTCCCTAAATAAGGCCCTCAGATAGTTGTAAATTTTTTACTTATTACAAGTACTTAAAGCAAAACCTGGAAAACATACAAATTAATAGCATAAAGAACAAAGAATGAGTGGAGACCAACAATAAAAGAGAAATTTTACATCTCTATAAAATATAACAAAAACCAACCCAAGAAATCCGTAATCGTAATCAGTTACAACTGAAAATAAAGAACGTTAACTCAGACCTACAACTAGAAATCAGTAAAAATCAAATTAAAAAGGCACTCAAAGAAGTGAAAAATAACAAATCTTCTGAGAAAGATAGAATAACTGTAGAAATGCTAAAAAATGGGGGAAAAATGACAGTGGAAGTTTTTTATCTACTAATGAATAAAATATTAAACTCAAAACAAATGCCCACCACATGGAACGAGGCAATAACACTATTACTGTTTAAGAAAGGCGATAGAAACGATCTGAAAAACTATAGACCCTTAAGGCTACTTAATGTAATGTACAAACTGTTAACTAAACTACTAACAAACAGATTAATAACTAAGTTAGATAATTACCAGTCAAGAGAGCAAGCCGGTTTTAGAAAAGGATTCAGTACAAGCGACCATCTGCTTACGATAAAAATATTAATTGAAACGGCCAACGATTATCAAATCCCAATGTTTATTGCATTTGTAGACTTTAACAAAGCATTCGATAAGAATGATAGCTTATGGTCTGTTCGCTGGATATAGCATAAGACAGAAAGACGGAAAATGAAATAAGATGATTATACACTGAAGACCATATAGTTACAAACGAAAAAGAGTAAGGCCACAAATGAGATGGCCAGATGACTTAAAGAAACACGCCAACCCGAAGTGGATACAAACTGCCTACAAAAGAGACCCGTGAAAGAAGGAAGAGGAGGCCCATGTCCAAAATTGGACAGCAAGGGCTGTATAGATAGATAGACGTGTTTGTTTTATTACGCGTGTGTCTATTTTGCTAACTTTTAATTCAATTACTACCTCTTGGTCTCTATTGGTTAGACCTAAAGAAAATACTGACTAATGTCTTCATTCCGAAACTCTTCTTCTTCTTTATTTATCCCTCAGCCTTTATTTATCCATTATTGGATATATGCCTCCTTCAATTGCTTCCACGCTTTCCTATTTTTTGCAATTCTCTTCCACTGCTTTCCAGCTACAACTGTTATATCGTCTATCCATCTCTTATTGGGTTTTCCCACGCTTCTTTTTGTTTGTAAAGGTCTCCAGAATGTCACTTTATGAGACTATCTGTCGGTGTTTTGTTTTGCTATATGTGCTACCCATTACCATCTCAATGTCGCTATTTTTTCCATGATGTCGGTTAGTTTAGTTTTTCGACGTATTTAGGTGTTAGGATATTTGTCTCAGGCTTATATTTAACATGGCCCTCTCCAGGTCCCGTAGAGTTACTCTTAATTGTTCTGCTATTTTTCTTGTTATTGCCGTAGTTTCCAATCCATAAGTTGCAACTGGTAGTATACAAGTGTCATAGGTTTTTCGTTTTAAGTGTCTTGAGATTTTTCTGTCTTAAATTGAAGCTCAACTTACCAAAAGCAGCCCATGACAATTGTGTCCTTTTAATTTCTAGGGTTTGATTTTCCTTTTTGTTTTTAATTGCATGTCCTATATATATATATATATATATATATATATATATATATATATATATATATATATATATATATATATATATATTTATATAATGTTCTACCTTTTCTATATTAATGTTATCTACCGTGATGTTTTCGAGGCTTTTGCTTAATATCTTTTGTTTTGTCGAGATTCATTTCTAATCCTATTTGATTCGATTTGTGCGAATTGTGATTTAAACCGAAAATTATTATTACTCGTTGTAATTCAAAATTCTGAACCTTTTTAAATTAGTAAATAAGTAGTTAAGATTATGCATCTCTAGTGTTTCATAATTCATCATCATCATCAATGGTGCTACAGCCCTATGAAAGAGCCTCGACCTTCCCAAGTCTATTACGCCAGGCAGTCCTATCCATTGCCAACCGTTGCCAGCTTGCTGCGCCTATCTTTCTACCATCTTCATCTACACCATCCTTCTATCTGAGTTTTGGCCTACCCTTTTTTCTGCTTCCCACGGGTTGTGACATAAGGATTCTTCTAGGAGGGTAGTTCTGCTGTGATCTTGCTAGATGTCCTGCCCATCTTAATCTTCCTATTCTTATAAGAGATACTATGTCTTTACCACCAAATATTTGTTTATATTTGTGGTATACCTTGTAGTTGTATCTCCTCCTCCAAACACCATTTTCAGAGATGCCACCAAATATTTCTCTCAGGATCCTTCGTTCAAATATAAGCAAAAGGTCTTCGTCTGCCTTGGAGATGGTCCATGTCTCCGATCCATATGTCAACACTGGCTGTATAAGGGTTTTGTATATAGTTATTTTTGTTTTTTGGCTTAAGTTTCTACTTCTCATATGTCTACTCAGTCCAAAATAGCATCTGTTTGCCATTACTATCCTTCGCTTGATTTCTTCCGTTATGGCGTTCTCTTTGGTGATCAGGGAGCCTAAGTATGTGAATTTGTCAACCACTTCAAAGGTAGAGTTATCAACCGTGAATTGGGGACCGATGTTCCTGGCTCTATTGTTGGGTGTTGATGCCATTATCTTAGTTTTCTCCTCATTTACTTGCAGGCCCATAGATTTTGAGGCATTTGAGAAGGTGGTATACATTTCTTCTAGCTTGCGTGTTGTGCGGGCAACTAGGTCCACATCATCTGCATATGCCAAAATTTGGGATGATTTATTAAAAATATTTCCTCTGTTGTCTATTCGGGCATCTCTGATCGCCTTTTCCAGTGCTATGTTGAAAAGGAGACACGCCAGCGCGTCTCCCTGTCGCAGCCCAACATGCGTTCCAAACGCCTGTGATTTTTCGCCCTGTATTTCGACCTTGCAAACCACATTACGCATTGTAGCCTTAACTAATCTTATCAGTTTATCGGGATGTGGAATTCATTCATTGCTTCATACAATTTATTTCTTAGGACACTATCATAGGCAGATTTGAAGTCTACAAAAAGATGGTATGTATCGATATTAAATTCATTGGTTTTTTCCAGTATTTGCCTTAGCACAAAGATCTGATCTGTTGTTGATCGACCAGGCCTAAAGCCACTTTGATATTCCCCGAGAAGTTCCTCTGAATATGTACTTAGGCGACCATATATGATCCTCGAAAATATTTTGTATGCTGTATTAAGGAGGGTTATTCCCCTATAGTTTCTCCATTCCAATTGGTCACCCTTTTTGTGTAGCGGGCAAACGATTCCAATACACCACTCTTCCGGGATTTGTTCCTCATTCCAGGCTCTCAGTATTATTTTTATATATATATTTGATTAGTCACAGAAGCACCTCCACATTTGATAAGTTCCGCGGGTATACCATCACTTCCTGGAGATTTATTGTTTCTTAGGTGTTTTATTGCATCTCGTACTTCTTGAATTGACGGAGGTTCTAATGGTGAATTGTTGCTTGCTCCTCCGGGTGGTTGATTTGGAACTGGATCTTCTACTTCTATAGTAAGTAGTTCTTTAAAGTGTTCCACCCACCTTTTCAGTACGTCTTCTTTTGTATTTAGTATATGCCCCTCCTTATCCTTACATAGTCTGAGCCTTGGTTTGAATTCCTTTCTTGCGTTATTCAGAGTTTTGTAGAATTTTCTTGTTTGGTTTTCCTTTTTTAATACCTCAAGTTCTTCCAATATTCTATTTTCGTGAGTTCGCTTTTTCCTTCTATGAATGCACTTCTCTTCTTTTCTGAGATCTTTATATTTTTGCTGTTTTTCTCGGGTTCTTCTTTGCTGCATCAGTTTATATGCATCGTTCTTTCTTTTTGTAATGTCCTCACACTCAGCATCAAACCAGTCATTACGTGGTGGTGGTCTTTCTGGCCCTAGAATATTATTTGCTGCCTCTTTAATATTATTTTTACACATTTCCCATTGTTCACTAATTGTTAGGTCCTCATGAATTATGTGTTTAGTTTCGATATAGTTTTGAAATTGCTTATTTAAAAAATTTAAATAAGCTCTTTTTTTAGTCCTCTTTCCTACATAAGTTAAATCGATCGTAATGGAAAAAGCTATTTATTTGAGTGGTCACCCGATTCACATAATAAAACTAGAATTTGCGACATATTCGATTTTATTTTCAATTATCCTTGCCTTTTCCGAACCGAGTAAGGAATAAAATTTCAAATAAAATATTTGTTTTTTTAACAAATTCAATTTTCACCGCAGCTATATCCAATATCTACCTATCGAAATATCCCGTAGAAAGCGCCTTATCTGCCATCAATTTAAAAACCTGGAAAATCCGGATCTGTCCAGGGTGCAATAAGTGAAAATAAGCACAAAATCTGTTTGAAATTTGTATCTTTAAAGTCTTTTTATAAAATTTACTCTAATTCCGACTATATTTTATAATACGAGTAAATTTGATAATTATGTGTATAAACTACCTACTTTTAATATTATATATGCTATTATTTTATACAGTCGAAATGAATATTATATACAGGGTGGTCCTTAAGTAATTGTACAAAAAGAAATTGCAGATTCTACGCTGTAAAATATTACGATTAAAGTCAACTTGCTTTAATAAAATGTTGATATTAAAAAAGATACAGGGTGTTAAAGTGAAAATTTAAAATTTTATTTTTCGCTATAACTTTCATGTTTGTAAACATTTATGTATAAAAATTTACAAATAAGTACTATTTAATATTAGGAATTATAATTTGATACATACTTTGATATAGCCAATAGAGGGCGCCACATATACCACATACGTGGCATACATTTGCACTTAACTTTTTTGTTCTTCAAGATAGTGGTATTTTTGATAAAATATATTAAAGATACATTATTTTAACAAAGAAAAGGTATACCTGTTAATAACTTCAAAACTCAACAGTTTTCGAGATAATAGCATTTTACAAATTAACTGCATAATTCTGATTTAACGCAATAATTACTCCAGGCAATGAAAGAAAAATAGATAAAAACATCAATACTTCTAAATTTTGTTATAAAATTCCTTTAATAAAGTTATTAGTTAACGAAATGTTAAATAAAATAAATATATCAGCCGCATAATTAATAATAGAATTCGATAAAATAACAGAATAATTGGATTTTACATCAAACATTTTACGTTTTGTACTAAATTAAAGTCATAATCAAAACATTTTATTTACAAACCAAATTAAGAAATTGTTAAACTAAATAACATTAAACTTTTTGTCAAAGTAAGTGTTCGATATGTCCACCATTTTCTTTAATTCATTTCTTAATACATTCTATAAAATATTGTCTCATATTAAATAGCATCATTGGTTCTAAAGAAACAGCTGCAGTACTTATTATAAGTATGACAATAGGTATTCTTTTGGGATTTTTATGAATTAAATAATTATATTAATATCTTACCACATAATCAAGAAATATGACTATCACGAACAATCCAACGTTCAGGAAAGTTTTTTTTTAAATACTCTCACTCCCCCTTCTCTGTAATGTATTGGTGTACCATCTTGCATAAACCAAATATTTAGCCTTATGTTTGATGACAATTCTTCCAATAAATCAATAAAATCATTTTATAAAAATCTAAAAAAATCTAACCATCCAAATTGCAAGGTAATTCGCATATCTATAAAATATCATTCAAAATTTATATTTAAAATGCATGTCCTATAGTTTGGAATCATTGGTAATTATTTTTTACGGATATGCGAATTACTTTGCAATTTGAATGTCGAGATTTATTTACATTTTTTATAAAATTATTTTATTGATTTATTCAAAGAATTGTCATCAAACTTAAGGCGAAATATGTGGTTTCTACAAGATGGTACACCATTACGTTACAGAGAAAGTGTAGTGAGACATTGTTTAAAAACAACTTTCCTGAACGTTGGATTGTTCGTGGTAGTAATATTCTTGTGGTGAGATATTAATATAATTATTTAATTCATAAAAATTTCAAGAAATTACTTATTATTATACGTATACCACTTATAATAAATACTGCAGCAGTTTCTTTAGAACCAATGATGCTATTTAATATGAGAAGATATTTTATGGAATGTATTGACAAATGAACGAAAGAAAATGGTGGACATATTGAACACTTACTTTGACAAAAAGTTCAACGTTATTTAGTTTAACTATTTCTTAATTTGGTTTGTGAATAAAATGTTTTGATTATGCATTTAATTTAATACAAAACGTAAAATGTTTGATGTAAAATCCAATTATTCTGTTATTTATCAAATCCTGTTATTATATCCTGCTGATATATTTATTTTTTTTAATAATTCGTTAACTATTAACTTTATTAAAGGTATTTTATACCAAAATTCAAAAGTATTGATATTTTTCTTTAATTTTCTTTGGTTGTCTCGAGTAATTGAGACAACAATAAATCAGAATTATGTAGTTGATTTCTAAAATGCGATTATCCCGAAAACTGTTGAGTTTTGAGGATATTAAGAAGTATACCTTTTTTTGTTAAAATAATGTATCTTTAATATTTTTTAATAAAAATACCCATAACTTAAGGAGCAAAAAAGTTAAGTGCAAATATATGCCACGTATGTGGCGCCCTCTATCAGATACATCAAAGTATACATCAAATTAAAATTTCTGATATTTAATACTACCCAGTTGTAAATTTTTATACATAAATGTTGACAAACATGAAAGTTATAGCAAAAAGTAAAATTTTAAATTTCCACTTTAACACCCTGTATCATTCTCAATATTAACATTTTATTAAAGCAACTTGACTTAAATCGTAATATTTTAAAGTGTAGAATCTAGTTTCTTTTTGTACAATTACTTAAGGACCACCCTGTATACTACTATTTTATATAATATATTTAATACACTATTATTTTATACCGTCGCGTCGTATGAAAATTTACTTATTATGATTGTTTATACAGTGGTAGTCAAAAGTGCGTTACCCCCCTTGTATCTTTTGAATGATTATTGTTATAATATAATAGTGAAATTTGGATGGAGATAATAAACAGACGTAAGTTTCTCAGCTAGTCAAAACTCGTCACGTAATAGTGACAGATGACGTTACAACGCCACTGTGACAGATCATTTTAAATGGAACCTTATAACAAGTGATATCTCGTTTGAAAGGTATTGAAAATATCTATTAATTCATAATAATTTTGTTTGATTTTAAGCTCATTTTAATGAATAAGGTAAATAAATACTAAAATTTCTCTTTTAATTAACAAATATATAACAATAAGTTCTTATAACTTATATAGCAACTAGTTCTTGAATGATGACAGTAGTGATAATGAACAGCAAAGTTACTATAACGGGAGAAATAGAAAAAATGGTCAAAGAAAGTTCCTGCGTCGAGCTGAACTCGTGCAACAAATATCGTGCCACATGTACCAGGACTTGCTGAACCAGCACGAATAAACAAACCCATGACTCCTGCTGAAGCATTCCAACTGTTAGTTGATGATAAAATAATTGACCAGATTATTAAGAGAACCAATGAAAAAATAACCAGTTTGCAAACAAATTATGGAGATAGCTTTAGGATGCAGTACAATAAACCATGTTGACAAAATTGAAATGTTAGCATTTTTTGGTCTTCTGTATTTGGCAGGCGTGTTCAAATCAAACAATAAAGATATAAATTCTCTCTTTGCAACTGATGGTAATGGTCGTGATATATTCCGTTCCGTAATGACAGCAAAAAGGTTTAGTTTTTTACTGACATCTTTGATATTTGACGATCCGCAAACTAGAGACCAGCGTATTGTAAATGGAGACAAGCTGACAGCAATTTCTGAAATTTTTCATCATTTTGTAAATAACCGTCAAACTAATTATTCGTGTGGAGAATACGTAACAGTGGATGAAATGCTCGTCGGTTTCCGTGGAAAATTTAGTAATGTATATAAAGAGTAAGCCTGAAAATAAGGACTCAAAATAATGTGCCTGTGTGACGCCCGTACTTATTATTTAATCAATGCCTTTGTTTATACTGGAAAACAAGATGCAATACCCAATCCAAAAAAGCTATCCATACCAACACTAAATGTTCTTTCGCTCACTGCACCAATAGTAAGTGCCAATCGCAATGTAACTGGAGACAACTGGTTTTCTTCACTAGAGCTTGTTGAAGAGCTACGCCTGTATACTTACGTTGGTACTATGCGGAAAAATAAAAGAGATTTGCCAACGCATTTTTTACCGAATAATCAACGTCCGGTTTATTCATCTATTTTTGGATTTACTAAAGACCCTGGTGACCCTGGTGTCCTACGTACCGAAAAAAAAAACAGATCCGTTTGTCTAGTGTCCAGTCTCCATCATAACAACAAAGTATTGGAGACAGCTAAGAAACTATCGAGTATTATAGACTTTTACAACATTACCAAAGTTGGGGTGGATGGACTGGAGCAAACTTGTGAAAACTACAAAGTATGACGGCGTATTAGAAGATGGCCACAAGCTATTTGGTTTCGGATCATGGATGTTGCTGGTGTCAATGAACATGTTTTATACAGGGTGTTTCAAAAAAAGGTAACCCCGTCTCTAGGGTAGGTAAAAAATTGAAAAATAATTGGGGTATGCTTAGTAAAAAATTTTTGTAACGCCATCCGTTTTCAAGATACAGGGCGTTGAAGAAAAAAAAATTACGCATTTTTACGATTTTGCCGAAACTACTGGCAACATTGTAATGAAATCTTATACGTTTTGGAAGCTGATACATCCCATGAATTTGTTTTTATATCTGATTCTCATATAGGGCGCCTAGTTACATGGATTGTACTAAATATTCTTAGTTCTTCCATTTCCTTTTTTCTTGGTCTCAGAGAGAATGGATATATCTAATTTTCGATTTACGAATTCTTGCATAAATTCTTGTTGCTTGTTCCGGGTTCCTTGTATATTCTAGATTCCATTTTCGTTGCTGTTTTCGTCTACTGTAATTTCCGTCCGGTAACCAGGGCTCATTGGATTTTTAAGCACTGTTTAGAATTTGAGTCATTGTATCAAAACGTTAAAGGTACTACTGTAAAGGAAATTTTTTAAAAATTTAAAGGTACCATGGAAAAAAATAGTGGTTATTAGGTTCTTTTTGAAGTGGTTCAAGTACTAGCTGAGACTTTTCCGAACCACCTAATTTAGAACCATCTATTATAGTGAATTTGAAAAATGCCCTAGCTACATCAGTTGAGGTCGAAAGAAGTTTTTTATTTACAAATATATCTATACAGATAGTAGCCATAGGTTTTTTTTATTTAGAAATTACAGCCGCATCCACCATAATGATTATTAGCGGCGGCTACAGAATTACAAAATTAGAGTTTATAAAATAGACCTATAGATTTTAAAAACTTTATTACTAGCTGAGAAATTAGTGCCTAATAAATTACTTAAACTCTTAGGTATGTTAAATGTAACACGAAAATTGGCAAATCTATGGCATTCAATTAATAAATGGTTAATGGTTAATTGTACATCACATGTTTCGCAAATAGGTAGGTCGCACTTTTGGTAAATAAGTATGAGTGAGTAAGTCTCGTGTGTCCACTTCGTAATCTCGTTATCACCAATTATTCTCTTATGTTCCTTGTTGAGGGTTTCCAAGCTGTAACGTCATTTTTAATTTTCTTCAGTGATGTTTGAGAAGATTTCCATTCATTTTTCCGCTTGCACAAAACTCGATTCTTTATATCACTCGCCTTTTTCTATATTGGCACATTTAGCAATTTCACTCGCGCACTGGTCCGCACTTTCGTTGCCAGTAATGCCAATGTGGGATGGAATCTATATAAATCTGATACTTCTAGAATTTTCTTGAGCTTGCATAAGTTCTAGTTTTATCAGTTTCTCAAGGGGACCTTTAGGATAGACCTGTTTAAGGGTTTGAAGGGCGCTTAGTGAGTCACTTAAGATAACAGAGTTAGGAATATTATTAGAATTTATATGTATGATAGCTTTAAACACTGCATAGAGTTCAGCGGAGAAAATCGAAAAGAAGGTTGGGAGACGAAATTGATATGTATTGTTTGGAGTAACGAATGCAGCATCTACTCGTTTATCACACTTAGATGCATCTGTAAATATTTTATAGCAATTTTCGTAATGCTGACGGAAAATTAGATCTAGGTTGGGAAGTCGATGGAAAAATCCATATATATTCCATTGCAGTTGTTTAGTGAATTATATTATATAAGAAAAAATATGAATTTACGGGTTATCCTGATATGACTCGCCCTCGGATTCAGAGATGTCGTTACTCAAGTGTTGCAGGATTTTCTTTCTTAAGAAGGTGATATTACGTTTGAATGATCTATCTTTTAATTGTGGATGAACTTTAGTTAGCATACGAACTAATCCCACAAGGTCAGAAGTAAACTCTTAAATTATGTTAGAAGGATCCTGCACGCTGCTAACATTGCTTAGAAGTAGATTTAATTGGTCAAAATTGAGGACAAATGTGGGTAGATGATTTTGAATAAAATATTTGGCAGGCTCAAGGTCATATGATTTTGTTGATTTTATGCATGTATGCTCCTCATTGCTTTTAACTTTCTTGACTCTAGGTTTGGATGTAGGTACAGCAAATGATTTTTCTGTTGTTTCAGAAGTTGTTTCTAGAGACGTAAGAACATCATTGATACTACCTTTCTACGTTAACTTCTTCTTGACCATTAGCAATGTTAGGATTGCTCATATTGTTTGCTAATTTTCCTTGGACGGACATTTGTTCGTTTGATATGGATGTTGCTGCAGGTTAAGGCATGATGTCAGGGGAGGAAGTAGTAGTAGATTAACTGTTATTAGAATCAATTAAGTTTGTTGTTAATTCTAGTTTATCAGGACAGTTGGTGGCGATACGACCAGACTTTTTGCAGTTATAACAGGCCATAGTTTCTTGAGATAAGAATATTCGATATGTTGTATTATCGAAGTCTAAGGTGAATGAGTCGGGTAAGGAGATATTATGGGGACTGACGTATATTTGTCTTCTGAAACTTAAAATATGATTATATTCGAAAAGAGTGGAACTGATTTTTAGAAAAGTGACAGGAGAGACCATATTAAGTCCAATACTTTGTAGATAATCAACTAACAGGCTGTGTGGTATTGTTGGACATACGTTTGAGAAAACAATACGTGTTGCTGGTGAGATTAATCTTCTAGCTTGTACAACATTGTTCTGGATTTCTATTTGTCCATGATTTTACGTGAATTCGTCCACGACTTGTTTGTTTGCAAGGTACATGCAAATCCGATTATTGGATAGTCGGGAGGAAAATATAATATTTTTGGGACGAAATAGGTTACCCAAAGGAATTAAGTAATCTTGCAGTCGCGTATTTTCTAAAGCGCTGAAGACAATTGCTTGATGTTTTGAGGGAAATTGTGTAGAAGCTGCTGATGAATAGGTTTTATTGGTATTTGTCTGTGATTGCAATACATGTGGTGTATTAGAGAGACTCTGAATATTAGGTTCCATTTTTGATTTTAACACGGGACATGTGTTTAAAAATAATACGGACCTGACTAGTAATCAAACAGGTAATAAAACTGGAATAATATTTCTTGAGTCGTATCTTATTGATAATTGTTAAATTACAAATCAACAAAAAACTGGTTGATCACGTTATATTAATGAAAACTAATATGATGTGTTCACTTACTGGTATTTCATGTAATTGTCACTTAACGATTTATAAATAAACTGTTATAATTACTGCATAAAATTTGCAAATTTGTTGAGACCAAAACAAACACGCCTTTCAGTATCTCATTCAGGGCCGAACGTGCCATAAGTTTTTATTAGAAAACTTTGAACATCATTTGATAATCTCTTGTTACCACAATTCAAAATAATATTTATATGTTAAAATAATTGTATATGGTATGTATTTATAATACAGTAAATATTTTTGTAAATAAAAAATATTGTAAATACTTTTTATTACATGCATATTTTCTAGATAAATATGCATATTTTGCATAAAATACTGCATATTTTTGAATAAAATATTGCATGTTTATACGCATATTTCATATTTTTTTATTTGCATATTTGCCTAAGTCTAGTTATTACCATTTATTTATTCTCTGCTTCTAGTGAGAGGGGCAGCTGCATTCTCTCTCTCTCTCGCTGGGTACGCCCTTCGTCCATTACTAACTTTACGATATACAATTCGAATTTAAAAAGTGACCTGTTATTTCTTTGTTAAAAGGCTTTATATGTATACCTAAAAATTATGGCCGGTACTTTATTAAAACAGAAAGTTCAGAAAATGAAAAATGTTTAAATCTTTTAACAATACAATTCTCGTTTCACTCTCTGTACGAGATAATCAAATAAATGAAACCCGATTGAAATTCAACGGGAATATTTCGCCAAATTCTAATAAATATGTAATGATTAACCCTGGGGATTTCCCACTTTTCACGAATATGCGCCGGCTTTTTCTAGTAATTTTCTTCTTGCCCTCCCCGGTCTGAACTTTGACCCAAATTGAAAACATCAAATGGCGAGGAATCGCTTATTTATTTAGCAAGAATGAATTTCTGCAAGTATCTGAATAACCACTGATTTCCAATTTGGATAAAGCTGTTCGATATTTCTTGTTCTTTCAAATCTGATACAGTGAAGTGTTTGTTGTTTTTAAAATATTCGCACTATTATTCTTATAAAATTTCCAACTGCAAGAATTCAAAACTTTAATTATTAAATCTATTAACATTAATCGAGCCGCCTTAACTCTTTTCCGGATAAGGTGGGTCCAATGGGCCTGAGACGCCAATCATAAACTGATAAAAAACTTTTTATAGAATTTTATGCAACACTGAATTTGTTTAGAAGTATGTTTTTTTTAAATAGTCGTAAGCTATTTAAAACATTCATTATCATTTTTCAAAAGCTTAACAGCTTAAGAGCAAAACTCTGACTAAATAAGTAAGATGAGCATTTATAACACCATAATTAGACCAATATTATTATATGTAGGAGAAACAATGACGATGGTTAAAAAAGATGAAGAAGACCTAAGAATAGCAGAGAGAAAGATTATAAGAACCATACTAGGACCAATCAGAACAGAACATAATGAATATAGAAGCAGAACAAATGCAGAAATTAAGGAAGAACTTAAGAAAGACATCGTAACTAAAATAAAGTAATGCAGAGTTAGATGGTTAGGTCACATTTGGCGAGTAGGCGATGAGGCAGTGACATACGCAATGATAGACTGGAAGCCAGGTGGAAGAAAGAGAAGGGGAAGACCGAGATCAAAGTGGCTGCAAGAAGTTGAAGAAGACCTCCAAAGGGCAGAAGTCAGAGAATGGAGAGGAAGAACTAGAGAGAGGAAAAAATGGAGAGATATTGTCAAGAAGATAAATGATAAACAAAAAAGACTGATCCACTTAAAAAATAGGATATATGTATATATACATATATTCAAAAATGATATATATATATATATATATATATATATATATATATATATATATATATATATATATATATATTGTTGTACTTTTGAATGTCCATTAGCAATAAAAAACCGATATACAAATTTTATTACTTAAATAAAAATTAAAATTATTGATATTTCATAAAGACACGGGCATATAAATTTTCAAACATCCTGTATAAGACAAAATATGTATTTTAAGTTGTTCGAAGAATTGTTCATTAGGCCTCAGAGACAAGACTTTCAAATATTATCGATAAGAAATTTAAAAGAGTCGGTTATTGTGGAATGGATTTACCCAGAATAAAAGTGTATATAGACAGTGTTTAAACAATAGACCGGGATTTGCGGTGGTTTTTCTCCCCGAAAGATTATATCGGTAAAAGTTTATTAACAAAAGACATTGAATTGAGAAACAGGTATCGTTTGTAGCTATTAGTAAGAAATATTTGTAAAGCAGATAGATTTAGTTAGAATAGAATAAATAAATTGAATAAATAATAGAGACAGTTAATTTTGCGATCATTTAAAGAAAAAAATTATAAAGAGAGCTTAGTTATAACACATATTAAAAATCAATGTAAAATAACATTTGGGTCCATGATAGAAAACAAGCTGTATTTTATTCAGGTCATATTACCTATCCCAATTAGGAAGTCAATTGGAAAATAATTGGAATCCACGATCAAAGGTAAATAGTACAAGTTAAATAGCCTGAGATTGTAATTAATTAATGCTGATTTATTGTGATTAATTGGAGATTAGATCATTTAATAAATATAGACAGGATCTTTTCTAAATAAGCAATAGAATACAATTTAAATAGCATAACAATATATATATATATATATTGTTGTATTTTTGAATGTCCACTAGCAATAAAAACCGATATACAAATTTTATTACTTAAATAAAAATTAAGATTATTGATATTTCATAAAGACACGGGCATATAAAGTTTCAAACATCCTGTATAAGACAAAATATGTATTTTAAGTTGTTCAAAGAATTGTTCATTAGGCCTCAGAGACAAGACTTTCAAATATTATCGATAAGAAATTTAAATAAGTCGGTTATTGTGAAATGGATTTACCCGTAATAAAAGTGTATATAGAAAGTGTTTAAACAATAGACCGGGATGTGCGGTGGTTTTTCCCCCGAAAGATTATATCGGTAAAAGTTTATTAACAAAAGACATTGAATTGAGAAACAGGTATCGTTTGTAGCTATTAGTAAGAAATATTTGTAAAGCAGATAGATTTAGCTAGAATAATTAAAGAATGTTGTTTTCTGTAATTACCCGAATGACGTTTTATAGAGAGAGTTGGTTGGTAACAATATACGTGACAGAGGTAGAAGATTTTTATTGGTCAATTTTTGAATGCAAGGAGGGGTGGTTTTGGCTATGAGATAGGAGAGAGGAAAGGGGTTAGTCAGTTTTCGTCGCCCAAGAAGGAAGGAGCTTTGTGGTTTGTGTTTGTTTGAAGTCCGAAGACGTAATTTACCGGGTGTGTTTATTTGCTGTGTAAAAGCTGATCAGTGTGAGGAACGGGGTACAGAGAGATAGAAAAACCAAAAGGTTATAAGAATATTAATATCAGACGAAGCCGGAAACATTTGAAGTTATAAACAGGCGCGGAGATTGGTTCAAAAGGAGGCTGCATAGAATTACACGAGTTGTTGGGTTGCAGATACAAGGACAGATAGGAGAAAGGTGTACGTCTTCTGGACCAAAATAGGAGCAGAAGCAGAGAAAGGTTTTTTTTTTTTATGGCGTGGCCATAGAATTGCAACGGCAGATAACGAAAGGTCAGTCAATTTTCATTAGAGCAGGAGTGTGGTTTTCATTTATAAATTAAATAAATTGAATAAATAATAGAGACAGTTAATTTTGCGATCATTTAAAAAAAAAAAATTATAAAGAGAGCTTAGTTATAACACATATTAAAATCAATGTAAAATAACATTTGGGTCCATGATAGAAAACAACTTCTCATATATTTAAAGTATTGTATTGCAAATATTACCGGATTGATTGTTATATAAAATTTCAATAAAATAAAGGACATCTCACATATACTTCAGTTGAAATTCTGTGTATTTTATTCAGGTCATATTACCTATCCCAATTAGGAAGCCAATTGGAAAATATTTTGAATCCACGATCAAAGGTAAATAGTACAAGTAAAATAGCCTGAGATTGTAATTAATTAATGCTGATTTAGTGTGATTAATTGGAGATTAGATCATTTAATAAATATAGACAGGATCTTTTCTAAATAAGCAATAGAATACAATTTAAATAGCATAACAAAATGGCCCCCAACGTGTAAAGCTTTGAAAAATATTTCTAGTTGGCAAATTTGAAAGGATAGGAGTAGACGAGCAGATATTTGAAAGTTTATATGCCGTGGATAAAGTGAAATATTATGTAAAATTTGAGGACATAAAGATTTATATATTTTTTTTAAGATACAATTTACCATAATTGATTTATTCGTGATATTGACAATTTATAGGTTACCATAATTGATTTATTTGTGTGATATTTACATTTGATAATTTTACCATACTTGATTTATTTGATTGATTTTGACATTTGATATTTTACCATTTGATTTATTTGTGGGATATTGAAATTTGATACTCGTACTCAAGAGTTATTACATTTGAACAAGAAAAGTCCCGTTTGTTGCAACAGACCAGTAGAATTTTATATTTGGCGGGGATAAAAACAGAATAAATGCCAAACACAAGAAACAAGATCAAAGAGAACAAAAAACAAGAAGATAAATCAGAACAGGAAGAATATTCAGACCAGGAAGACGTATTAGACACAACAGTAATGGAGACAGAAAAACAAGAATCGGGAATAGAAAAATTAATACAAATGATGCAACTCCAATCACAGAAGATGGATGAATCACAACAAAGAACGGAACAAAAATTGGATGAATCACAACAAAGAACGGAACAAAAATTGGACAAATTGGAAGAAAACCAAAGAAAAATGGAACAAAAAATGGAAACGCGTATGGACAAATATGAAAACGAAATAAAAGTCTGTTTAGAAAAAGTTAGTGAAACAGAGAGGAAACTAGAGATGCAGAGAGAAGAAATGGAAACTAAAATGAAGGATATTAAGGCTGTCCAGAAAAAGGAACTGGAACAGTTAGAAGAAAAATTTGAAATGGCGTTACTAGAAGTCAGGAAAGAAATGGAAAGGAAACTTAAGCAAAATGAAAAACAAATTGCAGAGATGGAGATAAGAGGAGTAGAAAGAAAGGAAGTTATCGTATATAGCACAGAAGACGTTAAAGTACGATTTGGCGGGGATATAAGGAAACTACACCCAGTGCCTTTTATAAATAACCTAAAGAAAAAAGTCACATACATAGGACCGTTTGCAACAGCAAAGGAAACCATCCGAAACCATCTCAAAGAAGAGGCAAATCTTTGGTTTGTCAGCAAGGAAGAAGAATTTGACAATTGGCAAGATTTTGAGAGAAGATTCTTAAATTATTTCTGGGGAAAAATCCAGCAACTACAAGTAAATAAAGAGTTACAAAATGGAAAATACCATGAGAGGATGGGCGTATCAGAAACGATGTACGCATTACAACTCTATAATAATGCAAAACATTTGCAATATAATTATTCATCAGAACAATTGGTAGAGTTGATATCGCGACACTTTGAAGATACCTTGGAAGACCACATAAATCTCCAAAATTACAAGGACATTGACAGCTTATGTCAATTTTTGCAAATGAGAGAATCACGTAGGCATGAAAGAAGAGAAAGAAGACCGCAAGAAAATTATAGACAAAGAGAAAACCAAGAATATAGAGATAGAGGTCAAAATTTTAGAAGAGATTATCCAAGACGAGAATTCATACCTAGACGGGGATACGAAAATAGACCGAAAGGAAGAGAGAATTATGAACCCAGAACCCAGAGATGGAATGAAAACAGGGATCGGGAAAATCAGAGTAGAAATAACCGCCCATACCAAGGAAACAGATACAATAACCCACGGAATGAACAGGAATCTCGCGGTAACCGATACGGGAATGATAGACCAAAAGAGAACAGAAGAGAAATAAATAATATGCAAAGAGAAGAAAATGAATATGAGAGAGAAGATGACGGGCGAGAAAACACAGAAGAACAACAGGCGTGTTTTCAAGAAGGCGCTCACTAAAAACGAAGAAACAAACAGGAATTTTTTGTCACCCCAAGGAATTTATTAAACTGGCAGGAAACAATGAAAAGAGAAATGGAGTTAATTTAAAATTTGTGGATGGATTTATAAATGAGAAACCAATTAAAATTATGATAGACACAGGCTCTGAAATAACACTGGTCAACAGAAAATTAATCGAAGAAGTAAATTTAACAAGTCTAATTTATAAAATACCTAGGGTGAATTTAGTGGGCGCAAATAAACGGACATTGGCAACAATAAATGAAGGTATACGAGTAATGGTACGATTGAAAAAAAATATGTATGCACTTCAATGTGTAATAATGCCGAATATGTCACATGACATGATTGTAGGCGTTGACGAATTAACGGAAAAAACATGTAGTGATCGACTTCAAAACCAATACGATGAAAATAACAAAGGAAAAAGAAGAAGAACAGGATAAGGAACAAGAGAAACAAATTACGGACGAATCAGAGAAAGAACAAACGGTGGAAATGAACCTGGTGACGAAGAAAGGAAAAGGAAGAAAGAGGGGAAAAGGTCAGAAAAAGATCAAAGAAAAAAAAACCTGGGATTCCTCAAAAGATGAGACGAGCTCAGGAGAAGAAGATGGAAAGATTTTGACAAGAAATGAAAGCAAAACTTGGGATTTCTCAAAAGAAGAGACGAGCCCAACAGAAGAAAAAACAAAGGAAAATGAAGAGGACACAATGGAGACAGTGGTGTTTGAAAAAGACACGGAGTACACGGTGAATATGTGCGAAGAATTTGATGGGAGAGACACAAAATGGATATGTGTAGAAGGCAAAGAAAATGATTTGCGTAAAATTTTAAGAGACTATGAAACACTGATAAATAAGGAAAACCGAGTGGCCACAAATACGTAGCACAAGTACAGTTAGCATACAGGAAGTGCGTTTTAGTTTGTCTCGAGAAAATTTAGTTGCATAGATTGATAAATTTTATCGATTACAAAGGCGGGGATTTGTTGTATTTTTGAATGTCCACTAGCAATAAAAACCGATATACAAATTTTATTACTTAAATAAAAATTAAGATTATTGATATTTCATAAAGACACGGGCATATAAAGTTTCAAACATCCTGTATAAGACAAAATATGTATTTTAAGTTGTTCAAAGAATTGTTCATTAGGCCTCAGAGACAAGACTTTCAAATATTATCGATAAGAAATTTAAATAAGTCGGTTATTGTGAAATGGATTTACCCGTAATAAAAGTGTATATAGAAAGTGTTTAAACAATAGACCGGGATGTGCGGTGGTTTTTCCCCCCGAAAGATTATATCGGTAAAAGTTTATTAACAAAAGACATTGAATTGAGAAACAGGTATCGTTTGTAGCTATTAGTAAGAAATATTTGTAAAGCAGATAGATTTAGCTAGAATAATTAAAGAATGTTGTTTTCTGGAATTACCCGAATGACGTTTTATAGAGAGAGTTGGTTGGTAACAATATACGTGACAGAGGTAGAAGATTTTTATTGGTCAATTTTTGAATGCAAGGAGGGGTGGTTTTGGCTATGAGATAGGAGAGAGGAAAGGGGTTAGTCAGTTTTCGTCGCCCAAGAAGGAAGGAGCTTTGTGGTTTGTGTTTGTTTGAAGTCCCGAAGACGTAATTTACCGGGTGTGTTTATTTGCTGTGTAAAAGCTGATCAGTGTGAGGAACGGGGTACAGAGAGATAGAAAAACCAAAAGGTTATAAGAATATTAATATCAGACGAAGCCGGAAACATTTGAAGTTATAAACAGGCGCGGAGATTGGTTCAAAAGGAGGCTGCATAGAATTACACGAGTTGTTGGGTTGCAGATACAAGGACAGATAGGAGAAAGGTGTACGTCTTCTGGACCAAAATAGGAGCAGAAGCAGAGAAAGGTTTTTTTTTTTTATGGCGTGGCCATAGAATTGCAACGGCAGATAACGAAAGGTCAGTCAATTTTCATTAGAGCAGGAGTGTGGTTTTCATTTATAAATTAAATAAATTGAATAAATAATAGAGACAGTTAATTTTGCGATCATTTAAAAAAAAAAAATTATAAAGAGAGCTTAGTTATAACACATATAAAATCAATGTAAAATAACATTTGGGTCCATGATAGAAAACAACTTCTCATATATTTAAAGTATTGTATTGCAAATATTACCGGATTGATTGTTATATAAAATTTCAATAAAATAAAGGACATCTCACATATACTTCAGTTGAAATTCTGTGTATTTTATTCAGGTCATATTACCTATCCCAATTAGGAAGCCAATTGGAAAATATTTTGAATCCACGATCAAAGGTAAATAGTACAAGTAAAATAGCCTGAGATTGTAATTAATTAATGCTGATTTAGTGTGATTAATTGGAGATTAGATCATTTAATAAATATAGACAGGATCTTTTCTAAATAAGCAATAGAATACAATTTAAATAGCATAACAATATATATATATATATATATATATATATATATATATATATATATATATATATATATATATATATATATATGTATATATATATATATCATTTTTGAAATTATTACGTCAAAAGAATTTTGTCACGTAAAGGGGCAAGATACCTATTTGTAGTTATACCTAAAATCTAAATCTTTGTTACAAAAGTTAATCTGGCAGTCAAGTAATATTTCATGAATATTTTAGCCACAAAACGTAGCCTCGTTGATTACTCTAAGAATTTCACATCCAAAATGAAAGGCGAATATTATTTCTTACCACGACAGCAGAACAACTAGTCGCAGTATGAGTGCACTACTATTGTTAATAAAAAAAGTGAATGTGAAGATAGTGAATGTTTTAGTTTGACTCAAATTTTTATCTTTTTTTTACATATACCATATTGATGAAAGAATGGTATTGTGAATTAAAACAACACATTTTAGGTTGACTCGTTTCAGTTAATGTTTTTAAAATGATAATATAATAGGTACACTAATAATAATATATTAGAAGTTAAGATAGTCTTGCACTGGAATAATAATAGGTATTTTGGCATGTATGATCCTAATTTAATGATAATAAAACTCATAATTATTATTTTTTTAACAAAACATCATCTATTAAATAAAACCATTAACATAAGATTATGAATATATAAGTAAAAATTGTATTTCATTTAGGTAGTAACCTAAGCCTTTGCTTCATGAGTTATTCAACATCTGAGTCATTACTTGCACTGGGAAAACTGGGAGTGATTCGTAAAAGTCGTGGTATACTTTTTTTGTTAAATTTTTGTAACACAGAAATAGTAACCCATCTTTTCTCTTTTTACTTATACCCAGGGGTTTATTGTAGGCATTTTCAAGAAATAAATCTCTTGTTAACCAGAAAAATTAAAGGAGAATAAAGAACAATAACAAAACAAATAAGGAACAGCTGAAGAACTAAAGCTAACAGACCTAAATCTAGATCAATTAAACAAAGCCATTACTAAAAAACTTCTAAAGAATAGCTTTGAAGAAGCACCAGCAAAATCAGACAAAAAATCAAAACTAAGTGCCATATGTTTAGACATGCTACAACAACGGAGAAGCCTACTACAAAAAAAACTAAAAGAAATACAACTGATTAGAAAATAATATACTGAAATAAAAAGACATAAAACAAGATCTCAAACAGCATTAAGAAGAACGTATCAAGAAGATTATAGAAGAAAACAGAAACTTAAGATCTATCAAGTCCCATCTAGGAAGAAATTAAACCATAGAGATGGAAAATAAACAAGGTAATAGAAAAAAGCAGAACCCAAATATCTAATATAACGAGGGAATATTAAAGTGACCTCTACAGCTCTAAAAACAGTCCACCTGATACAACTCAACAAAACCTAAAAAAAAATAATGAATGTAAACTTAGCAATTAGAGATATGAAAAGAAATAAGGCTCCGGGATACGATGAAATTCTAATTGAAATGTTAAAAGAAGGAGAGCAAAAGATAAAAGACTACCTAAAGATACTTTTCAATGAATGTTTGTTTGAAGAACAAATACCGCAAGAGTGGAACAAGGAAAATACGATTCAGATATATTAGAAAAAAAATAGATCAAATTAGCTAACTATAGACCAATAGTCTATGCGTTTGACAGCATAGAACTATGGGCAGTGAAATTTACGGTACAAAATGTTAATCCACAATATATATATATATATATATATATATATATATATATATATATATATATATATATATATATAAACGCCACTATGAGAATTCATCTAGACAGAGATTTGAAAACTCCATTAATTAGAATTTGTAGAGGTGTCAGACAAGGGGATACAATCTCACCCAAACTGGTGTATGGAATGATGTACTCCTGATAGCAACAACTTTGGAACAACTACGAATAATGATTTGAGATATAGCAAAAACATCTCTTGATAAAAGACTAAAAATGAATCTAAAGAAAACTAAAATATTGACTAATATAGAAGACAGATCAGTAATTACCATAGATGGAATAAACATAGAACACGCCCAAGAATATATTCACCAAGGACAAGCTATCAGAGCAGACAAAAATAACGAGACTAAAGAAATGACCAGAAGAATAAGAATGGGATGGACTGCATTCGGAAAACACTTATATACTGTCAAAAACCAGAAAATACCTTTAAAATTAAGAACGAAGGTATCTAATGCATGCGTTCTACCTGTTCTGACATATGGTGCCCAGACGTGGACGTGTACCAAGAAGAACTTAGATAGAATAAAGAAAACTCAAAGAGCTATGGAAAGACAAATGTTGGGAATATCGTTAAGAGATAAAAAGAGGAACGAGTGGATAAGATACAAGATCGAAACAACAGACGCTGTCGAATGTGCATTGAAATTTAAATGGAAATGGGCTGGGGATAACGAAAGATATCAGGATGGAAGATGGAATAAAGAAATTGGCCGCTGAAGACCATATACTGCAAAAGTTAAAGAGGTAAAGTTAAAAATTAAAAGACTATGTGTATTTCTTCTCAGGAGTGGAAAAGGATCACAGAGCAAGAGCAGGGATATCAATATTTATACACAAGAAATTCGAAAAATATATTATATCTTGGGAAGCATACAACGAACGGACGAATTAAAGTCACAACGTAGACTATTAACATATGACTTTTTGGGTTGACTTCTCTTGTTTGTTCTTTATTTCATCTCAACCGATTACTGGAGAGAAAAAAGGAGTTCTTAACCACCTTTTCCTTTCAGTTTTTTAGTTTTTACAGACAGTTTGTCGACCAAATTTTGTCATACTTTTTAAATAAACCGCTCTATTGTACTGGAGTTGGTAGTAATACGCCTTGTTGATCTGTCACTAGTTGACCTCTTGGCATCTGTCTTTTCACGTTGTTGACGTTTAACACCTGTTGCCCTCATTTCACCGGCAGCACTCGACAAGTTTAGTGGTAACTTCATTATTACTTTTAAATTACTAAAATTTTTAATTAAACATTAGAATAATGCCACCTAAAGTTAAAATGAAATCTTAATTATTTAATTATTGTTGGAAGTGCATTCTTGCACCTATTAGTTCTTTTCTACACTCATTTTGTTTTTTATACGTGATAAAGTTTTTACATATATTTTTTTAACATACATGTACTACTACCACATGTTTTTTTTGCTGTGCTAATTTTATGAAAATTGTCAACTGTATTTAGTTCAATTTATTGTTTATACAACATAATTATAAAATGTCCATTGTCGTAAGCTTCTTTAAAATAATTGTGAATATCTTTGACTGCTACATATCTTTTTGAGGTAACATACTTAATAGCTTTTGATTGGATGTTAGGTTTTTCATACTGTTCTTTTTAGATGAACTGATGATGCTATTAAATTGGATAGCGAAACGTTTTCAATAAATAGATGAAGTAGCCATCATCTTTGTCTTTTTTTCTCCAATTTTTGACCGAAAAACCCGCCACTCTTCGAGTGATCATTATTTTATATTGGATTGACGGTCGTACTCCTTTTCTCGATATATATATATATATATATATATATATATATATATATATATATATATATATATATATATATATATATTGTTATGATATGTAAAATCGAGAAAAATATTGGTTTGCTTAATATATTTCAAAGTTCAAAAATTAAATAATTACAACAATTCGACTAAGGCTATAAAGAGCGGGTTTTTCAAATGGATTTGTACAGTAATTAGGATAATATATAATAGATGTTTAGAAATATATTTCTCTGTTAGTTCTTAAGAATTTGTAGAAACCGATTAGTTTATTAATAGTTTGTTGTCTAAATGAAGAGATTGGGATATGTATGACGAGTTTTGATTGGAGGAGATTGTGGTGGAAATTTTCCAAGTGTGCAAGGCGAACAGTCATTGTTCTCTGGTGGTTCCCGAGAGGTAGCAAGCAGTAGAAGTGAATGTTAGTGAGTTTTTCGTGGAGTTAGTATATCTGACAGAAGCTGATCCAGTAAAATATTGTAAGTTATATTTTTCTACTTATATTCCAAGAGTCACTGTTCAGGCCAGAACCAGAGATTCAGTTTATCGAGAGGAGAATTGGCTAGCATCATTTAAACGATACGTGCATTTGAAGGAGATCATTAAAGACGATAGGCTCGCAACAACTTGTTGTAAGATTGTTGATTACCTAGGGGACTGCTAAGAATAGATAGAGTAGGCTACAAGGAACAAAAATTTGGACAACTCGTCATCAGAGATATAGTTTGGCTATTCATCAGTTTTCTTTAGTAACAACTCAATTTTTACAATTGCTTTAGAAAAGATAGGAATATTTTGATTAGGAGATGTAGAACAACAATTGTGATTTGAGATTTTAATTTATATTGTTTGTACCATTGATTTTGAAGGTTTACGTACGTAGAACAAAAGTTTGATAATCAATATATGAGATATTGTTTATTAAAGATATTTGAGTGTGAATATTATTTCAATATATTTTTATTTCAATATATAATGTTATATCATATATGTTTTTTATTATTCCGGTATTCTTTGGACCTTACCTCTCACATGTAAAGCATAGATTTTGAAGCACGAGTATAACCCTGAGATAAGAGAATTAAATAGTGTGATAGAATCATAATTACATCGTTTAAATATGTTTAATTAATTAATTAATTAGCTAATTATTTGCTTGGCGCACTTAAGACTTTGAATATCGCATTAATATATATGATTTCTACAGTTTTCCGAGTTTGACAAATATATCTTAGTCCGAATAGAGAGTTAGTATATAGAGCTTGTAAATAGATAATAAAAATAAGATTTTTCTAACTGCTTTACCAGCACACTTGTAATGAACCTAATCTCATCATGCAAATATGGAATTTCAATCTACGGGAATTATATAACTTTCAGAATTGAATTGAATTCGAAAGACAAATGAGCAATTTTATCCAATTACAAAGAAGGAATCTTATTTGTTTGCGGCTAGTACGTCGTTTCTGAACAATGCAACGAATACAGAGGATTAGTTTCTAATTATAATTACGGGAAGAAGTAAATTACTGTATTTTCTATTGTAGCGCAGGATGATTTAAAGCAACTTTAAACTAAACGAATATTTGTCTCTTGTATGACCTTATAAATTTTATTGGAATAGTTAGTATGATATTTTGTGACAGTTGAATGCTCGATCGGCTTCAGCCAATTAATTTAAAATCTCAGCCGATTATAATATGAATGTTTTATGTAAATAAGTCATAGGCTATTATTGACACCATCGAACAAGGTTGTAACTCATTTTTAGCGATTTTACAGGAGGGACAAAAAACGAAAACATACTATATAACATAACGTATTTTTAATAATTTGTAGCGAAATGATTAAACTATTTTACACTAATACAATACGATATTTATAACATAACTAGTAATTCTGTCCGTCGCATGCGACGGAAGGTTCAGTTAATGGCAATCTGCAGTCATTCATTAAATTTTTATTTTGTACTCGGCTGAGGCCTTCTACAGGTAAATCAAGCAAATTTTACCTTATAGTGTGTCTATTAATATTAATATTCATAGTGTCATGTAATATCTGGTATATCGGTATACGTTCATTAATAACGAAATGCTGCTGTAACGGCCTTTTGGTAGTCATCATCATCATCATCAATGGCGCTACAACTCTTCGTGAGTCTTTGCCGCGTTTACTATTGCCTTACATGTTTGTCGGTCCTGTGCCAGTAATTCCCAGTCGCACTCCCATTTTCTCTAGATCTTCTTTGAGTGCATCTTTCCACCTTTTTCTAGGCCTCCCTACAGACCATCTTCCATCTGGTCTTTCCCCGAACACATTGTTTATAAGGCGATTGTCGTTACTGCGTATCACATGTCCTGCCCATTTGAGTCTATTAGCCTTTATATATCTGACTAGATTTTCTTTTCCGAATAGAGACTCTAGCTCGTTATTGTATCTGCGTCTCCATTCGTTTGTCACGCTGTCTCTGTAAGGGCTATATATCGTTCAAAGAATTTTACGTTCCCATACCAGCAATTTATTTACTTCTCTTTTTGTCATCGTCCATGTTTCGCTTCCATACGCAACTGCAGGTCGTATTATGGTCTTATATATTCGGATCTTTGCACCTCGTTAAAGAAGTTTCGACTTCATCGGATGTTACATTGTAAAGAAAAATCTGTTTCCTGTCATTATTCTTGTTTCATACTAATTTGCTCACACAACAACTTTTCGCTCTAATTTGTTGTCATTTGTGATTGTTGCTCCTAGATATTTAAATTCTTTAACAACTTCGAAGTTGTGATCATTTATAGTAATGTTTTGCCTTATTTGCCGTCGTTCTTGTTTTGAGACGACCATCTATTTTGTTTTGTCTTCATTTATTTTTAAACCGATGTTTAATGCAGCTTCTTCAAAGCTCGAGAAAATATCCTTAATTTCTAAGATTGATTGTGCTACTGCGTCTACTTCATCGGCAAAGGCGAGTATGCCTTCGCTCTCCTCTCATTCTCTCTCATCATCTTTTTAAGTAATTTTAAACTGTTTGTCCTTGTTTTAGTGTAGTGTTTTGTACAATTTTATGTTATCATCCATGTTTATCACATTCTACGCTTGCTGGATAGCTCATATTTGACGAAATGCCCCTGAAGATGCTATTTTAAGCGAAAGTACTTGTGCTCGATAATAGCCTTATTTTTCAAAGTTCATTTATTCGAGCATTCAACCTCATATTAATTAATTATTAATTTATTATAAACTGTCAGTCCTCATACCGAAATGAGTTATACTGCAGGTGAAAAAGTAGATATATTCTCAATTTATGTAAAAAAATAATAAAAACAAGCAAGCGCCAAGAAGAGAATATATAGTCTGATTTATCTAGATCGGCAAACTCCTTCTGCAAATACATTTTTATATAATTATCGTCACGTCATAAATGAAACAATTTTTGAACGGGAGAAACGTACTATCGTAGGAAATGATGATAAAGATCTTAATACTTTGCTTTACTTTGACGGTAAAAATTAAATTCTTAAATAATAGATTAAATCCATAATAACATTTTTATTTTAGAAAATTCCTAAACTAGTCTAAACAATGCTACTAAAGTATTAGAGAAAAGCCGGGCGACGATACATGGAGTTTTAAAAAAGCATAACTATAAGCCAATAGAATAAAAATATCTCAATATCATGAACCCACAGCCTCCTAAATTATACTCTTTTAATAAACTACACAAACCGGATCACCCAATAAGACCTGTAGTTTCTTTTTATACAGCTCCGTCATATAAACTGTCAAAAAAACTGTTAGAGATTATTTTAGTACACACTAAATTTTCACCTAAATTTACCATAAAAAATACAATAGAACTAGTTAATAAAATACAACATTTTCAATTACCTAACAACTCCAGATTAATTTCATTTGACGTAAAAAATCTTTTTCCTAGTATCCCTCCTACAGAAACTTTTATTCTAGTAAAAAATCTTTTAGACCAAAATAGTACAAATCCAATAATTACATCTGAAATTTTACATCTTCTTGAAGTTTGCATAAACCAGGACTACTTTGAATTTAATAATAAAATATATACAAATAACAGTGCAGGACTTATAATGGGTAATCCTCTAAGCCCATTGCTATCAGATATTTTTATGGATCATCTAGAGACAAATATTTCAAAACATCCCGTATTCAAACAGTTTTTATATTGGTCGAGATACGTAGACGACGTACTGGTATGTTTCAACATAAACTGGCAGCTTATCATAGTATGTTACATAGATTAACAAAAATTCCGATGTCAAAATACAACTTTGAGACAGAATTAAATACAATTAAGCAAATAGCAGCAAACAACGGATACAACGAACAAACAATTAATAAAATGTTAAATCAAAAACTACACAAGAAAGCCCTGAAATTAGTATTTCCTCCACCAGAGAAAAAACCCAGTACCTTCTGCTCGATTACATATACAGGCAAAATAACAACAAAAATTGCCAAACACATAAAAAAGAAAGGAATAACACCAGCTTTCCGAACAAATAACAACCTAGGCAAATATATTAAAAATAACAAGAGCAAAAATAAAAAATACTTAAATAGTGGTGTGTACAAACTTCAATGTGGCGACTGCCCAAAAACTGACATCGGTCAAACTGGTAGAAACTTTGATAAATGAATAGCAGAACATAAAAGGGCTTTAAAAAATAGAAAAACAGATTCGACATACGCACTTCACCTTCTAGATCATAATCATTCTTTTAATGACAAATTTAAAATTCTTCACATTCAAAATAAAGGCCTTAAGCTATCTCTGTTAGAATCTATGAAAATCAACAAATTAAAAAACACAAATATAATTCTGAATGACCAACTTGAGACAAACAGTTCTTCTGTCCTCAACCTATTTCATTAGAGACTATAAATTTGTAAACCCAAGCCAAAAATAGATCACTTGAGAAAGGCAATTAGCCGAAACAGCTGTAGTGATAAGATTTTAAATAAATTTTGTTGAAGTTTGAAAACAAAGTTTTCAGTATTTTATTGTTACATAACTATAAGCCGTACAAAATATTACCGGTACAGAAACTTACCAATGTTCATAAGAGAAAGCGTTTAGAGTTCTGTCAAGACATGCTTACAAGTTTGAACAATAATCCTAATTACTTTTATAACATTTTATGAACAGATGAATCAAATTTTTCAACTTCAGGCATTTTTAATAGAAGAAATAGGTATTCGTGGGAACAAAAAAATAATAGAAAAAGAAAAATTAAGCAAATAAAAAGGTCACGCAGAAAATCAATAAATGTGTGGTGCGGAATATTTCAAAACAAAATAGTTGGACCATTGTTTTATGATTATAAATTAACTGGGGAATCAATTTGAACACAGTTATTACAGAAGTGGATGAGTTATTAAATCAAAATTATACACAAAATGGATTAAATAGTATGATACGGCAAAAAGATGGATCACCGCCACATAATGTCATAGCCGTTCAAGAACATTTAAATAATCAATTTAATGTGTGGATCGGCAATAAGGGTACCATTACATGGCCACCAAATAGTCCCGACCCAACACCATGTGATAGCTTTTTATAGGGGTTTTTAAAAGAAAAAATGTATTTTGATTCAAATACAAATATTAACACTATCAGTGCAGAAGTTTGCGCAGAAATTAAAAATTTAAATGGTCATAATAACACAATATCTGACGCATTAGAAAATTTGAGGCGAAGATATTATTTGTGCATTTATAACAATTGACGACATTTTGAGCATCTATTGTAATCTTAAATGTAGTATTGTATAGGTAAAGAACTTTATATTGTTGAAATGGACCATTATACCAACTGAATTATACCATTCAACAATATAAAGTAGTTTCAACCATGTTCTACCATCCATCTATTAATAGAGTACCGGCATGTAAGTAATGTTTATTTTATTTATTTATTTGCTCATTTATTAATTTATTACAATCGAAGAGACTATTTTATAACAATTTGTGGGCCTTACCTTGTCTGTTTAACCTTTTTAAAATTTTATACCTTTTATTCAACTTACTCATTTAAATAAAACCACAGACATGTAATATTGGCATAATTATTGTAATTTACAACATCTACTTTGTTTATCGTTATTAGACAACACCCTAATATGGGTTTTTATTATTTCAGCATTTGTTTAACTTTGTATCGAGACCTGAGGATGCTTTGCATATTGTAGAAAGCGAAACCGGTCGTCTGATAGTTAAATTAAATTGATTGCGAGTAAGTCTTATTTATTATATCTTTACCTATTTGAAATGGACTCACACAAGCAACACTTTCATGAGTAGTATTGTATCTTAAATGTAGTACTGTATCTTAAATGTAGTATTGTATCTTAGATGTAGTATTGTAAGTGATTAATTTTGTTGACTTTCTAAATATATTTTTTGTAAATATATTTTTTTCTTATCTTACTATAGTATAGTAGTGACATACGTCATTCTGGAACAAAACTAATGCCACACTATGTTATATATTTGTAATCAGTAAATGCAGGGCTACTCAAAACTAAAAAAAAAATACAGGGTGTCCCATTTGAAATATTGACGATGCATTTTCTTGGGCCCTCTCTGTATACAAAAATTTGGGCTGTTGCTGCACTGTTGGTCGGTACAGTGTAATGTAAACATAGCAAGAAAATAAAGAATAGAAAAAATAAGGGCTAGTTGCATAGGGAGAATAATAATCATTCAATTAATTATTATATATTCCATATTAAATACAGTAATGTATACATTTTTAATTATACAAATAATAACAATTGACCTAATTTGATACAAATCTGACACCAAACCTGAAGACCTTCGTGAAAATTAATACAACGAAGCGACACACCATCGCATGTTACATTTCAACACGTGGAACAGTACAGCAAAATCAGCAAAATAAACTAGGAATGTTCGCGGGACATAAAAACTAAAAAAATTGGTCAACCAGGCAGTCAGTGATAGCTGGGCACCGTGACTGCTCGCTCAGGCAGTATTGCCGGCATCGGGTCGGACGCGATAGCGTCCCGTACGCGCAGGCAGTCGGTGTCTTCGGGCAGTGTTGTTAATACGGGAGTCGGCATCAGGTGCGGATTACGCGCGAGTGTTATATTTCGACGGGGTATAGTTCCGTATAAGTGTCGGGTACTGAAAGAAATCCGATTTCCAGAGGAACTGAAGAGCGTATCATTAGCTAGAGCCTAAATACGCGAAAAGTAACAATATTCCTTATACTAACCCGAGTAAATTATAGTATTACAGATTGTCACCCCTTTACTTTCGTGCTAAGATCTCTTCTCGTCTCCCTTCGCGCCGAACGAGGTATTATTAATTATATCTGACAGCTTGTTAACTTAATTGTAAACCACATAATATATTCAATACATTTGTACACTCTAAAATCGGTTTTTATGTTCCTTCCGACCGATTCAGACAGAGACCAGAAGAGTACCAAATTTCGGCTTATACATTTATCCGGCTTCTAAAGTAAGGCCATAGACTCAAACTCTTTACAGGACCTGAGACCTAGCAGTCCTTAACCCCTATTCCGAAGTTCCTTACCTTCTCGTAAATCCACGAAGGCGAGCCAGAACCAGCCTCCAGACTAGTGGGACCAGTATTCCTTGCAGCCGCTCGCAGGGATAAGCATCCTTTAAGGTTCATTACCAGTATATTACAGTGGTAACAGCGTTGTACAGTGGTGAAGATTATCTCACCCTCTAGTCCAGATATTACAATAGGGGATATAACCTCCCCGTAGTTGTACATTTGGCGACAGTGGTGTTCCCGGTACATTACAACAGATAAAAGAATACAATTTTTATTTAAAGCTTTTTTTTGTATTTCCGAAATTAAGGAAAATAAGTGGGGGGGTCAAACTATAATGAGAAACCCTGTACTTGTTCGTCCAAAAACTTTCTGTTATTTAGCCCGAAAAGGTATTTTTAATTATACACCTATTAAAAGCGATTTTTTAATATTTAATGAAATTAAGTACATCGTAACTTAGTATTTATAAAACATATGATAAACATACGGATTTCACGAACAAAACCTTAATTTCCGCAAGTAAATAAAGCTAATGCCGTTGATAAGGGTAGCAAAATATTTTGGAAATCAATGAAAACAGGAATAACGCCGAATATCGCATCGGCCACGTACCAAACACCGAAACAGTTCACGAAAGTGTCACAAAACACAACATTTGAATTAATCGATCTTATCAAACGTTAAAATTTCCTAACTGAAAACCCATTACTAGTTCCGTTTGTTATGTTATTACGGATTAGTATGGTAGATTTATTTCATTAACATTAAATATAACACAGAAAATTACTCAGGTTGCTACATCGGTTTTGGAACAAATAAGTAAAAATAAATATTTGTGACCGAATATGGATTATCCCTCTTTTTAAATAAATTTTTATTCGCTCCGTGCGTGACTGACACGACACCTACCGCCTTTTTCTGATAATTTTGTAGTCTCAATTTTCAGGTTAAACATATGACATATGTTTGACATTGTTAAATACATGCGAAATTGACAATTATTAATAAATTAGTTTTTTAACTATATTTTTCAGTTTATGTACAAAATAAATGTAGTATTAAAAACTGGGTTTCTCAAAATTCATCATAATATATTTTTTCAACTTCAAACGTAAGAGAAAGGGAAAAATCTAGTACTGACAAATCAAGTTTTTCACGCAAAAGAGCATATAATTAAAAACAATAATAGTAAAAGTTATGATATAAAAGCTAAAGTCATCTGCAGTTAGCTTGAAGCCTTATCAAATGTCATTCAAGGTAAATTATTTAAATTTTTCCTATTTCAATTGCGTAAAAATGAAATTATGTGATATTTACTTTTTCATATTAATAGCAGGAATTTATCTTTTTCTTTTCTCTAATTTATATGTAATCTTTGGGAACCTATAAAAACTACACTCACTGTTTTTGCTATTATTAGCACAATTAAATACGCAACATGTATTTGCACACATTTTTGATAAAATTTATGCGTAAAAATATTTTGTCCAATATTCCAATTTTGTCATATTTCGCCGCTATGCACGCTGGCGTCGTTTCAATGTACCCCTACCATGGTCACGCACGGAGCGAATAATAGATTTTTTCCTAAAAGGTTTCCAAAAGTTGTACTGACACAGAAATAAAAATAAATCATTTGCCAACATGCAGATATGGCACTTGACTTAACCGCTTAACGCACATATTTATTTGGAAAAATATGTCATAAAATTATCTATTTCATTACAGTAAAATAAACTATCAACAATACTATTATCACTATTATACCCTCATGCGCTAACCCGATATAACACGGGCATAATCTTTTTACTTTAAAAATACTACAAGAGAAGAAAATCATGTATTTTTAAATATTGGTCTTCTTCTTCTTCTTCGTGGGACTCCTGTTGGCCTGCCTCTTATTCTGTTTCAGTCATTGTTGACTGTACATTATGTTTTCACCTTTTTGACGGCCTTCCAACGGGTCTTCTGCTATACGGTTTGTTGTTTTTACAGATGTTTTCTTATCTCTCTGGTCCTATTCGGTTTACATGTTCGTTCTAGTTTTATTTCTTGTTTATTTCCACCTGTTAATATTTTGAATTTTGCATTGTTCGGGTATACTTCTGTCGCTTTGTCTGTCTCTTAATAATATGCCTGCTATTGTTGTGAAGCTATTTTCTTATGACATTGTAAATAAATTACTATTTAACTGGGAATAAGCCACAATTAAAGATAAAAGTACGTTTATTGACGTTCCAATTTCCACTTCGGAAATCGTTCTCAAAATACAAACAATAAATTAAACAAATTTTGTTTTTTGTTACATAGTGAAAAATTCTTCTAATAATATAATTTTATCTGACTCATTTATATTGACAATTCAGACATACATTATGCATTTTAAAGTAGACGACTTTAAAATGATATTGCCAATATTGTTGAGTTGCGCTCCTGGGACGACTTTACTTATAAGATAGTTCATTCGATTACATGAAATCAACTTTAACTTGAGAATATCCGTCAGAAAAATCATAGCATGTAATTCGTCTTTAAAAAGACAAACACATGACATGATGACAGTAAAATTCTCCTGTTAGTGATTCCATAGTAAATTATGAGGGAAAAACCAGGAAAAAAAACCTCATAATACTATCCCGACATTGTAAGTATTTGTTCGTGAATTTAGTTTACCTTCAACTAACATCAAAATTCTGATTTTATATGTTACATTCTGCCGAGGAATTTGCGACACAATTGGCCTCATTTAGCATAATTAGAGCCGCTTCTTTGATTTTTCTTTTTTTACCATCCGTTTCTTTTAGGACTACATTTGAATTATTCCATTGAACCCTATGTTCATTATCCCATGCGTGTTTACATATTTGAGATCTATCAAATTCTCTATTTTTAATATAAGATTGATGTTCACTTATTCTAACATTTAATGGCCTTGATGATTCACCTAAATAAAACATCGCATTCACAAGGTATTTTAGAAATGCAATTCTTTGTCCTTTCTTGTTCATTGTTAGGTTTGGTTTTGGACAAAATAGATCTCAACGTGTTTGTTGTTTTGAATGTTGTTGAAATGTTGAATTTATTTCCTATCCTTTTAAGTTTATATTTATAGGAAATAGATTCAACATTTCAACAACATTCAAAACAACAAACACGTTGAGATCTACTTTGTCCAAAACCAAACCTAACAATGAACAAGAAAGGACAAAGAATTGCATTTATAAAATACCTTGTGAATGAGATCAGTTTAATTTAGGTGAATCATCAAGGCCATTAAATGTTAGAACAAGTGAATATAAATCTTATATTAAAAATAGAGAATTTGATAGATCTCAAATCTGTAAACACGCATGGGATAATGAACATAGGGTTCAATTTAATAATTCAAATGTAGTCCTAAAAGAAACGGATGGTAAAAAAAGAAAAATCAAAGAAGGGGCTCTAATTATGTTAAATGAGGCCAATTGTGTCGCAAGTTCCTCGGCAGAATGTAGTAGGATCTGGTTACCAATATTGAAAGAGGAAGTTGTTAATAAGAAAATACCAGTATTAGTAAGTCAGTAACATATAGAGGATACATCATTTATGTTTTTTAAATAACGTAACATATAAAATCAGAATTTTGATGTTTGTTGAAGGTAAACTAAATTCACGAACAAATACTTACAATGTCGGGATAGTATTATGAGGTTTTTTTCCTGGTTTTTCCCTCATAATTTACTATGGAATCACTAACAGGAGAATTTTACTGTCATCATGTCATGTGTTTGTCTTTTTAAAGACTAATTACATGCTATGATTTTTTCTGACGGATATTCTCAAGTTAAAGTTGATTTCATGTAATCGAATGAACTATCTTATAAGTAAAGTCGTCCCAGGAGCGCAACTCAACAATATTGGCAATATTATTTTAAAGTCGTCTACTTTAAAATGCATAATGTATGTCTGAATTGTCAATATAAATGAGTCAGATAAAATTAAATTATTAGAAGAATTTTTCACTATGTAACAAAAAACAAAATTTGTTTAATTTATTGTTTGTATTTTGAGAACGATTTCCAAAGTGGAAATTGAAACTTCAATAAAAGTATTTTTATCTTTAATTGTGGCTTATTCCCAGTTAAATAGTAATTGATATGCCTGCTATTGATCTTAATACTTTCATTTCGATATTGTTGATTTGTTGTTTCGTCTTTCTTGTATCGGTCCTTGTCTCCGCTGCATATGTTAGGATTGGTATTACTGTTGTCTTGTATAGTCTCATTTTGCTTTCTGTTTTCATATATTTGTTTCTCCATATGGTTTCTCGGACGCTTTTGATGCTTGCCTTGTGGTCTCTGTTGTTATATCCCTGTCACTAGTGATCTCTACTCTTCGGTAATTAAATTTCATTACTTGTTCTACCATTTTGCAATCTATTTCTAGTTTGCATCTACGCGGCTCTTTACTGATCACTATACATTTAGTTTTTTCTACTGATATTCTTATATTAAATTTATTTGCTGTGATATTGAACGTGTGGAGCTGCCTTTGTAGGTCATCTTCGTTTTCAGCAATTAGTACTGTATCATCGGCATAGCATAGTATCGTGATTTTATGTGCTCTAATGTGATATACGTGTCGTTTTCTTACTCCGTGAATTATTTGATTCATGACGGATTGGCGGATTCCTGCTTTTAGTTCTATGAATTCTGTTGCTCCTGTTGGCATTATAACTCTGTTCTTGTTGTTCTTGTTAATTTCATTAATTGTCTTTATTATCTGATGGTCTATTTATTCAACTTGTGATAAATTCAAAATGTCATTTCGCTTCACCCTGGCAAAAGCACTTTTTATCTACAAAGCATATATATGCTTATTTTCCATATTCAATAGACTTCTCTATTATTTGTCTCATTAATAAAAATTGCGTCTATTGTGCTGCGGTTCTTCAGGAAGGCTTGTTGTTCATCTGCCATGCTCGCTTTTTCCTCGATTTTATCTTTTATGACTGCCGTTAACAATTTTAATGTACTATTAATCAGACTAATGCCTCTATAATTTTCTCGATTTCCCGAGTCTCCCTTTTAAGGTATCAGTAGCAGGAGACTTTCCTTCCATTTCGCTGGTACTACTCCGGTATTTATTATATCGACGAATAATTTTAGGAGCCATTTGAGTAGTGTTGCTCCTCCAGTTCATTGTTTATCTTATCAGGACCAGGTGCTTTTCTGTGCTCTTCTTCTGATATTAGAACTCGTAGCTTTTGTTAATGATTATTTCTATGTTCTCTTCCTCTCCTTCTCGATATAATTTCGCGAAATGTGAAATGCTCAGTCCGTTGTTCGTCCGTAACATTATCTATGCGTACAAATTCATTCAGTTCTGTTTTTTGTCTCCTTATTATTTTCCACACCCTTTTATGGGATCCATAGAGGTCGTATTCCATATCTTTGTTAAATTTCTCCTAGTGTTGTGTTTTGACGTTATCTATTTCTTGGTTTGGTTTACTGTATTCCTGATTCTAACATAGTGTTCTCATGGCTCGGTGTCTTCACTCCTTTGTATGTTAGGAAAGTTTGTCTCTTTTCATTTGCTAGTGCTTCCACCCTTTCATCGTACCATAGAGTTTTGTATTCCCGTTCATTTCTGTTAACTTTTCTTTTATTTAACGCTTCTTCCGCTGCTTGCAAGATACATTTTTTAATAATTTTTCAGGTTTCTTCTATATTCTTTCTAGTTTCTAGATTATGGCTATTTAGCTTTTCTGTTAATCTGTTTCTATACAAGTTTTGTGTCCCTTCTTCTAAGATTTCTATGTTTTACATTTCTTCTACTTTTGTATTTCGCTTGCCTTGTGTGGTGATTGCTATATTTATTTTTCCTAGTACCAGGTCATGGTCGGATCCTACATTGGCGGAAGATAGAGTGCGCACATCTATTATATTCTTTTGGTGTATTTGTCTGTTTGTTACAATGTAGTCAATCTAATAGTTACGTCCTCTTGTATCTGACCAGGTGATCTTATCTTGTTTTTTTTATAGCCCTTTTCTATCCGAATTGTCGAATAAAGGCCTCTCCCATTTCTCGCCATTCATCCCTCTTGTGTGCTAGGCGTTTCCTCATTGGTCCTGCGACTCTTTTGATATCGTCGCTCTAGCTTTTTTGAGGTCTTCCTCTTGGTCTCTTCGCATCCTACGGTCGCCAGTTTCCGACTTCTTTGTTCCATCTACCATCTTTAAAACGTTCGTTGTGTCCAGCCCATTTCCATTTTAATTTAGCTGCTTGTTTCGCGGCGTACCCAGCATCTGTCGTTCCATGGCTCGCTGAGTTTTTCGAATCTTGTCCATGTTCTTTTTTGTGAATGTCAAGGTTTGAGCTCCGTAAGTGAGAACGAGAAGGATAAACGAATCGATCACGTTGGTTCGAAGGTTTTGGGGTATCTTTTCTTGTATTGGGTGGTAAACCCTTCAGTAGTCGCTAGGAATTTTTGAAAATTAGTAGTCGCGCGGGGTCTAAACGACCGTTTGGTTCTTTACTTCTTATTTTGTGTTAATAAAAATATTTGGAACCAGTTTAAGTAAAACACGATTTTATTAAGGTTTAGTAAGTAGAGTAACATATTACAAAATAATATAAAAAGTAAACTAATGTTAAAAACCCTGGACAGAACATTAAAAAAACTATTTTCTACTCCGATAAAAGAAAAGGAAACTTTTAGTTAATCCGAATAAGTTCAGTTTGCCACTCTTTGCATACTACACGTGTATGTTCTCTGTATAAAAACTTTTTACATTTACACCAGGAAACAGTCTAAAAGTCAAAAAAGCTCTTCTATGGCGCACTAAAACAGCTCAGACAAAAGAAAGAACACATGATACCGAATATAAAACACAATAATGGAAAAGTAATAATAGAAGAAAACTAAATAATGGAAAGATGGAGAGAAAATTTCAAAGAGCTAACTTAACAGATGTAGACAACATAGTGGAGATACCAGAAATAAATGAAGAACAAAAAGTAGAACCCAGAACAACAGAGGAAGTAGAAAAGGCAATTGAAAGAGTTGAATTAGGACTGACACAACAAACAGACTCAACTATCAGAGCTTTTATTTGCAGACTACATGGTTTTGATAGCAGAAAACAGAGAAGACCTAAAGAACAACCTTGAAATCCTAGAAGAAGAACTGACAAACATAAATATCAAGATAAATACAGACAAAACAGAAACAATGATAACTTCTAATAAGAGAAAGACACACGCAATACAATTAAACGGAAAACAGCTAGAACAAGTGGATAATTTTAAATAATAATTGAATAGTAGTAGTAATTGAGTAATAATTGAATCAAACGGTAAACAAGACATGGAGATAGATGAGAAAATGGGACGAACAGGAAGCTTATTTAACACTATGAAAATAACATTTTTGAGGAAAAAAGAAATATCGGAGAAGGTAAAAACGGCAGTCGTTAAATCAGTAGATCGACCTACAATCATGTATAATAGCGAGTCATGGACATTGACTGGGAGAAAAAAATCTCAAGTCAATGCTATGCAAATGAGGTTCCTGAGGAAAGTAACAAACAGAAAGAGGACAGACAAGATAAGAAATGAAACAATCAAACAAAACCTACAACTAGAACCAATAAACGAAAAAATAGTTGAGAGGCAACTAAGATTTTGCGGGCACGTGTTTAGAATGTCGAATGAAAGATTAACAAAACGAGTGTTTGAAACTAGAGTGCAAGGGAAAAGCAAACGAGGAATACCAAGCATTAGGTGGGTAGACGAAATTAGAAAAGAAGTTGAGAAGAAAGGATTGATATGGGAAAATGCACGACATCTAACACAGGACCGGAAAGCATGAAGACAACAGTGCAAAACTTAAATCCACCAGCCTTACACCTAACGGTAAAAAGGATTAGGACTAAGTAGTTATTATTAGGTGAATGGACTTTAATTAATAAAATATTACTCGATATAGATTTGCAATGTTTCAATTATACACAGTGAAACTATGAAAGATTAAGAATTTAAGAATAATGTTAGATTACAAATTAAGGGATTAATTTGTGATTGAACATACCCAATAATCTAAAACTATTTTTATTTCTAATTTCTTGTAAATTTGCTTTTTGTTTATTCCTTTTATACGTTTTAATAATACAGCTATATTAACAAAGCATTAGTAAACATATTTCTGTTTATCCTCCCAACTAATAATATTCCGGTCTAAGCCCAAATATTATTTCCTATTTCTCTCTTGCTATAAATTAGCCATTTATCAGCAAATGAACATTTTCGAAACAAATCAGCACTTTGTATTTATTGCCTGAGGTTTTTGGGTGTTCGGAGTCATTGATATGGTCTACTGATTATGACCATTATGACCGTTTTGGGCGGTTTATCATTGTTACTCTCGGACGTTAATAGCTTTGAATAATTCTGCTGAAAGAACTGAACTTTTCGAATGAATTTTCGCTTAAATCCAGAAAATTCGTTTTACGTTATCAAAAAATGAAACGCTGATATTACTATCCAGCATGAAGTTATAAATCAAATATAAAACACAATTTTGTATTGTTTATGTTACTAATAGAAAAATGAAAGTAATAACTTTATTATTAACCCTAGAATACGGAACCTTTTTGGCCAAACGGTAATACGGGACTATCGTAAATTTTACTACTCCATAGAAAAAAGCCTATATCTTTTACATTGAATTTTTTGTTCATTATATACAGGGTTGTCTTTACGTAATTGTACAAAAAGAAACCGCAGAGAAACCGCAAAGAAACCACTTTAAAATATTACGATTTAAGCCAACTTGCTTTAATAAAATGTTGAGATTAAGAAAGATACAGGGTGTTAAAATGGAACTTTAAAATTTTATTTTTCGCTATAACTTTTATGTTTGTCAACATTTATGTATAAAAATTTGCAACTGTGTACTATTTAATATCACAAATTATAATTTGATGTAAACTTTGATGTAGCTGATAGAGGGCGCCACATATGCCACATATGTCGCATACATTTTCACTTAACTTTTTTGCTCTTCAAGATTCCCGTATTTTTAATAAAAATATTAAAGATACATTATTTTAACAAAAGAATGTTAGTATCTTCAAAACTGAACAGTTTTCGAGAACATCGCATTTTTGGAATCCACTACATAATTCTGATTTAACCCAATTACTCCAGGCAATGAAAGGAAAATAGATAAAAACATTAATACTTCTGAATTTTGTTATAAAATACCTTTAATAAAGTTAATAGTTAACGAAATATTAAATAAAATGAATATATCAGCAGGATAATTAATAATAGGATTTGATAAAATAACAGAATAATTGGATTTTACATAAAACATTTTAGGTTTTGTATTAAATTAAAGGTAGGGGACAGTCACCCAAGTTGGGACAGTTTTTTTTTATAACAAATACTTGAAAATCTGTAGATATTTAAAAAAAGTTGAGGTAATAAAATGAAACTTCATTCTAATTATTAACACATTTTAGATATAAACTAAATAAAAATTAAAAGTATGCCTCGTTTTTTGTTAATAAAAAAAAAAGTGTGAATGTCCCATCATGAGAAACCGGAATCCTAAGATGGTCCGTTGGGTTTCTCAAAAAGGGACATTACTCTATACAACTTCCACAAATAAAATAGAGATCACCCATTACTCCACAAGACTCATGAGCCCAATTTGAACATATTTTGCAGTTGTACCAGTCTTCACTACTCTCTGCGAACTTCTTTCCACATACAATGCAGTTTGAATCATCTTTAGTTGAAGTGACGACTGTGATATTGCTAATATTTGCATTTCGAGCGCTGTGGTCCATAACTACAGTTCGTTTCACAGATTTAACCTTGTTAGTAGGTATTGTGGATTGCAACGTCTCTAATTCATTTTTATACGGCGATTCTGTGAGTATCGTGGATTTCAGAGAATGTCTAGAAGAAGTCTTACCTTTCTTTTTCTGTGCCTTTGGTAGCGGTCTCTTTTACCTTGGATGTCGGAAATTGGATAGGAATGATTTGGCTTCTCTGTATCGGTCTGTTATCTTCGGAATCGCCATCTTTAGGTGACCTTAAAACAGACTGTAAAAGGTTGAAGGAATCGGATTATCATACATTTCAACTTGATTTACGCCTTCGGTATGAGCCATCATTACGGGTAATTTATTGACCTGTGATATAGTTTAATTGTCCACTGATTGTTCCGTCGTTTTAGAAGGAGCGAATTCGCAGTCTTGAAATACGTCTTCGTTAAAAGGCCAAATTCCGGTTACTTGGAATCCATTTGTCGCTATCTGTACAGAAGATGCCTTTGAAAATGCTTCTGCAACAGCCCCTGAGATTTGATATATTCCAAATGTACGACCACAATAATTTTTTAGCCATCTAGTAAGGTATAAATCATAATAACTCATAAATGATTTAAAATACGAAACATTTAGGGGTTGCATTTTATGCGTACAGTGTGGTAGCAGGCATAATAAAATAATACCATTCTCGCGATAGAAGTTTATAACGTCTAAACTTTTTGTATGTGAACAATGGCCGTCCAAAATAATAAGAATTTTGCACTCCTTCGAAGGTCTGGTTTGTTGTGCAAAATATTTTATGAATTTTAAAAAAAACGTCACGATCCATCCATCCTTTGTCCTGTGGTAATGCCGGACTACTGTTAGGTGCATTGTCCATCAGCTCTGGTTTTATTTTTTTTCTGGGAAATATAAAAGCAGGCTCAAGAAAATGGCCACTTGCCCTTATAGCAGCTACTATAGTGACATTAACTCCTCTTTCGGCACTTGTTAAACCTCCCACTTGCTTTTTACCCCTCTGAGCAAGAACTTTAGATAATTTTTGGACGGTGGTCACTCCGATCTCATAGTTTCTATCTGGAGTGAGGTGATGTTTATTATAAATACTTTCCAGGTTGTTGAAAAAACTTTGGACTGCATTCTTGTTGAATCCTGCAGCTCTAGCGTATGAGGTTGCTTCTGGTTTTCTGGAGATAGGTGATTCGCTTTTCTTTAACATATTAAAAGTATAAGTAACGTAAGAGTTTATGCTGGTCATATTTGTGATTCATTGGAACTCATATTAGAACACATTTGATCAAAGGTGTCTACACCTGCTTTGATTTTTTAATAGTTATGAATTATGGATGGCTCTCTTTGGCATGTAAGATACTTACGTCTTTTTTTGATCGAAACAAAACATTGATGTATTACAGTTTCGGTCTATTAAGTTCAAGAACTTCGTAGGAATCTCCTATTTATTCTTACGAATGGTTCCTTTCATGGTTAATTTGTAGAGATCTTGTAACAATTGGTCAGCAAGAGAAACCGATGTTTTGTGGATCTGCTGTGTAAATTTTAAACTAAATAGGACTCAAAACGGAGCCCTGAGATAATCCTTTGTTATTAAGTCTAGGTCCTATAAGAGTATGATTGTCTTTTAAATAAATTATTCCATTTGTGTACCGGTTCACAACGTTAGAAGCAAACTTTGCTGAAATATGAAAAAATTTAATTAATTATTTCATTAATAATCATTTTTTTTTAGAGAATTGTAAGAGATACCGAGTTGTAAGCACCTTCGATGTCTATTTTTTTCAAACAATAAGTAAAATTGTTTGTCTTTACATGACGAAGATATGTAAGGTCCAGTGACCAAATCATCACGACACAAATGGGCTTGTTTACGAAAGGATGCGCACATACACTGATACGCGAGCGCTAAAAGCGGCACTGATCACAATGACTGGGTGCAGTTGAAGGCGTAGGATAGGTGAGGTAGGTCCAAGGGGTCATGTCGCTTTAATCTCTTCGCTTGTTGGTTGTTGAGAAGATTGTGTGCCAGGGTATTAGGATGCACCCGCAACCTGTTTTTAAATTGTTCAGAAGATTTTTTGCAATCTTCAGAGACTGTTAGTACTTGAAGATCTCTATGTATTGCATCATTCCGGATATACCAAGGTGCATTAGCGATTGTTCTCAGTATTTTGGATTGAAATCTTTGTATTATCATAATATTAGATTTGCTAGCTGAACCCCAGAGCTGCGAGCCATGTGTCCAAATGGATTTTATTATTGTATTGTATATCAGCAGCTTGTTGTCGATCGATAGGTGAGAGTTTTTTCCCAACATCCAGTAAAGTTTTCTGTATAAAATTCCCAATTGAAGCCTTTTCGTCCATATATGTTTGGTCCAAGTTAGACGTTTGTCAAGGAGAATACTTAAGTATTTTACATCATGCTTTTGGGGCAAAGGATGTCCATTAAGGTTTAAGGTCTAAAAATAAAGCAGGTACATAACTGTTCCTAGAGAAACTGTTCTGACTGTCTACAAAAAAAGTTGTTAAGGAATCTAAAGTTCCATAACCTTACTTAAAACCATGTTGATTAGCGAGTAAGGGACTTTGATCTTTTAGTCAACAGTCTAACCTAATTTTTAATCATCCGTTTAAGAGTCTTCAATATATATGATAATAATGATATAGGTCGGTAAGCTTCAGCTAATTTAGGGTTTTTTTCCCGGTTATTGGAATAATATCCTTAAAATCGATTATGCCGTTACCCTCAGTAATTATCCGGGTAAATATATTTATAAGTAATTATTTTGCGTTATCTGGCAAATTTTGTATTATGGGATATTTGACTGTATCATATTCTGGTGACATACTAACGCGATTATCAAGGGTAAACTCTAATTCAGCTATTAAGAAAGGTGTTAAGAGAAAATGATTTTGATGAGATGGGAGCATTTCAGATGTCTTTATATCTGCCTGGTTATTTACCTGCCTTGCCTGTAGCTATTTTATCAAAAAAGTCGTCTACCCATGAGTTACTTAGAGTTAGTGGAAAGTTAACTTTTTTCCTATTCATTTTTCTTGCTTGGTTCCAAATAAGACTAGATGGAGTTTGTTTATTTAATTCTGAACACCATTTAACCCAACTTTGTTTGGCTTTTAATATCAGGAATTTTTTGATACGAGCATTCACTTCTTTGCATTTAGAAAAATTTTCAGAAGGATTTTTTTTGTAATTTAATAATGCTTTCTTTCTTTTCGCAACGGATTGATCACATTCCGAATCCCACCACGGAGGGGAGTACGTTTACATTTAAATTATTTATACTGGCAAATAGATTGTTAAGAAGCTTCATTAATACAATCAATAAGAAAATTATAATTTTCTTGGGTGTTTGAAGACGCGTATAATGGCCAATTATTGATTTTTTAATGTTCCACTTACTACTGGGATAAATGATATTGGCATTAGTTCTCAAGATATCGATTACAACCCTTATAATGAAGTGATTTGATCCCAAAGTATCAGTATCTACAGACCACGAAATTTTATCAAAGAGAGAAGGTGAGCAAAATGTGACATTAATCATAGAATCTGTGTTTCCTGGTCTCGTTTGGCAAGTTGGTTTTCCATTATTCATTACCACATAATCTGGATTCTGAATTTTCTCCACAATCTGATGGCCTGTTTTATCATTTTTAAATAAAACGATAAGATACATTTCAAGAATCCATAGCTGCTTTAAAATAAACCTTTAGCGATCGGAAAATACACCGATCTGAAAAATTGGTGTTATGACTGCTATAAAGCGTCAAGGTAAGATGTCAACATTATTTAATTTTAAAAAATTTACCACATTCAGATTTATGTGGGATATATATGATTATCGTAAATAAGCAAACTTGGGTTCTCTTTGCTTGCACTTGTGTATTTTTAAAAATTAGTTAGCCGCTTAATAAATGTAGGATTATGCATGTACCCTTTACCAATTATATGTCATATCCTAATAGGCCACCTTTAATTAAGAGACTGTTCTCTCCTTTTCGTGAGCAGATAAAAAAAGAAAGCACAAAATTTTCCAAAGGATTAACTGCATACACAACAGTTACTGTTTGTTCTTCATTTGGAGCTACTACCTTGAAGACATCTTGCTTTCAAGTCGCAGCCACATTTTTAAAATAACATAGACATTGTAAACTAAGCCCAAAAATTCGCTTGTCAAGATCAATGCAATGGAGTACCTACTACTTTCACTTCGTGATATTATGAGAATGTTCTCGAAATCGCCCGGTGTTTGTTCCCGACTCTTAACACTCTACAACGATTAAAAGTGTAGGATATCACATAAAACTATGGAAAAGGCAACAAATGACTCATGTCTGTATTTAAAAAAGAAGATGTATCTGTTTAGTACCATTTATGATAAATATGTAACAACCAATGTTTTACCCTTTGAATTTAAATACAATTTTGATACTAAATACAATTAGAAATCATATTGAAGTTACTGGCTTATAAATTTGCCATAACAATCAATTGATACGCACTTATGATTCTATAGTTCCCAGAATTTGGAAAAATAGCAATGCTATCTAATAGATATGATATCGCTTTTTGTATATCAACAAGTAAAATTAAATTAAAAAAAATAAAAAAATTATTTCATCAAAAACGAGATAAACGATCTGGTACTTATTAGATGATTCTTATAACGTCGAAAGATAATTATTTTTAGTGTATTTTTTAAATAAAATAACAATAGTTTATTTTGGTTTGTTGCTTATTTAACGCTTAACTAAAAAATATAAACAAATAATCGTATCGTATATTATAATTTTAAACATATAAACAAATAAAAAGACAGATGAGTTCCTTACTGAGGCTCCATGCGGGACAATCATGATCATTGGGACATGATCTGATGCGGGAATTTTCGTATCGTATGTTGTACTTGTATGGGATTCCCAGCTAAAGATTTCTCAGTTATATGTTTTGATTTATGACAGTACTTACTGCTACTGATAGTTGTTCAGACAAGTGTTTTTCTAGTAGTATTAGACCGATAGTTATGGGCGACTTTATTGCAAAAATGGCCTTTTGGCTAAGCAGATGATGCAGAAATAGTAACGGACAAGTACGGATATAGCAAAAGAAATAAACAAGGGCAAAATTGCTGAACTTTTTACACCAGGAAAATTTAACTATAATGAACTCCTTTTTCGATAAAAAGCCTCCTCGTAAATGTACAAGGATAAGCCCAGATTGCACTTAGCCAATTTTCTGTAGAAAACGACGACAGTTTAATTCGAGCTAGGATACCATTAAATGTCAAATTAAAAAGAACAACGATGCGCTAAAAGCAAGAAAAAAGAAATGGAATCCTCTAGAAATCAAAGACTTGAATGAAGATATACTAACCAGACATGCAAAAGACTTAGAAGATGAAATAGAAGATGTAGAGCAAGCAAATAGTGACATAACGAAGGCACTAAAAAAAACTAAAGGAAAAGAGAGTGGTACCTGACTGTTCTGGCCCATAAAGAAAAACGGTCAAAAAATCAAAGAGTTAATAGTTAAACGGTGACAGCTGATGAAAATATACTACTTCAACTAAACAGCAATAAGAAATAAAGATATTCACCGATCAATCCTAAATACATACAGTATTGTGCGAATTAATGGAGTCACTGTGATTTTTTTTCATTTTTTCAATATTCACAGTTGGCAACACTACCTACATAGTTGACAGCTGACCAAGCATTGTAAACATAAGCTTACTGTGTGTTGGTGTGTTTGAGTGTGTTTTAGGTCATTTCTTACCAAGCTTTTGTTGTTTTGGGGGTTTTTGTACTATTTTGTGTTGTTTTTGGTTTTATTCTAACATGGATATTACGCCTAGGAAGCGTGAAAAGATTGTCACGTTGAGTGAACACACTAGTATGTCACAAAGAGATATTTCTAGAACGTCTGGAGTGAGTTAGGGAGTAGTAAGCAAAATTTTGAAGCGTAAACGAGCAATGGGAGCAGTGGATGTGAAAAGGTTAGGAAAATGTGGAAGAAAGAGAAAAACAACACCAGCAGATGATAGATTTTTACTTCGAAAGAGCAAATTGGACCCAAGAAAATCAAGCCAAAACCTACAACAAGATCTAGCAGCATCAGCTATAGTGATTCATGACTCAACTATTCGTAGAAGACTTTTGGAGAATGGTAGAAAGGCAATTCGTCCATTGAAAAAACAGCTTCTAACTGAACGAGTGAAGAAACAAAGGCGACTGGAAAAAAGTCCTATTTATAGATGAAACCCACTTTATAGTTCAGGGACAGTGGTCGAAATTCGTCAGAAAGTCTGACAATGAAAAGCTTACACCATCTCATATTGATCAAACCGTAAAACATCCAGTTAAGAAAATGTTTTGAGGATGTTTTTCATACATGGGGATTGGATCTGTGGTGCCAATTGACGGCATGATGAACAGCCAAAAATACAAATCCATGTTGGAAAAGTATTTGGACAAACAACTCCAAAAATGTCAACCCCAAGGAGGAGCGATTCTTCAACAGGATTCTGCTCCCTGTCACAAATCAAAGGAAATGATGGCATTTTTCAAAAATAAAAAGATTAATGTTTTAGATTGGCCCGGTAATTCGCCCGACCTGAATCCCATTGAAAATTTATGGGCCATTTACAAAGCTAGACTGCGAAAAATTGACTGTACCACTAAAACAAAAATGATAGAAGCGGCCATTCAGGTTTGGTATCGAGATGAAAGGATATCTGACAACTACCAGAAACTCATAGAATCTATGCCAAAACGGGTAAAAGCAGTAATTGCTGCCAAAGGGGGACATATTTAGTACTGAATGATGTAAGTTTACCTTTATATTTTTGTCAAAATATAATTTTTTACTAAATAAACTTTTTTTTTGATTAAAACAGCCTATGATTCTATTAATTCGCACAATCCTGTAAGAGAAAACAACACAAGAGAAATATCTAAAATAATTCAGGAAATAAAAGTTTAAAAGTTTTGAGACGAAATAACAACATAAGTAACAAAAATATGTAGGTCCAAAATAAGAAACAAAGATGAAAATATTACTACGGATAGCACCCAAATCCTTAAGGTTGTCGAATCCTTTTATCGTGAAATGTATGAGAGCACCCACCAAAGGCAAGATCAGCCCCTGCTCAGAATCACAAACCAGGAATCTCAATTAATGCCAGAAAAAGCACCATACGAAATCAAAACGGGACGTTTATAAATAAGAAATAATAAACACCCTGTCAATTAAACAATTCAGTTATTCATAGACCGACTTACAAACGAAGAAATACGTCGTAGAAAAAAATCAACAGAAGCTGTCAAAAAAATCCTGACGCTAAGTGGAATTTAGCAGAACACGTCGCCAAATTATCAGACAACCGATGGACAAAACGTATTGTCGAGTGGAGACTAAGACAAGAAGCCTACGGCGCAGAGGACGCCCGCCAACCAGATATACTGACGACCTTAATCGTATTTACAGTAACTGGATGCATTCCGAACAAGATAGAAACCAGAAGAGCTAAAGGAGACCTATGTCTAGCAGTGTACAGATCCAAGTTAATGATGATAAGAAGACCGATAAATAAAATCAAAAAATAAATAAACGTTCCTTAACTAATACGGGAGTTTCGAAAACGTTTATTGGAACCAAGAGGAACCTTAAAATATTCCAACCATACTACTAAAAGCGTACGTACACAAAGAAGTGGCCGACAAGGCTGTGTCATATGTCCATTGCTCTTTAACGTGTACTCTGAATTTATATTCAAATAAGCACTAGACGGCGCTTGAAATTGGTATAAAAATAAACGATAAATATACTAACAATATCAGTAATGCAGACGATACTATTCTAATAGCAGAAAAAATGGAAGACTTAAAAAATATACTAGAGAAAAAAACGAGTTAATAATGCAAGTAAAGTAACGGAACTGACAATCAATCTTCAACCTTAATCAGATACTTAGGAGTAATACTAAAAATGATAAGGGGCACCCAAATATAAAATAAAAAAAAAATAGAACAGGCTAGACACATGTACAATAAATTGAAGCAATTTTTTTTCTTGGTGTTATATGACCACGAGCCCTTTAAGGCTCATTCACCCCATGATACTACGACAACAATATAAAGTTATTTCGAGAACAACTTTGGAACCGACTAGCGCATGACGTCACCGCACGACAAAATTCTACGGAGAGTTATGTAAAAGCACAGAGATTTATACATTTTTGTGTTATTAAATAATTGAAATTGTTGTTTGTCTGTTACAATGTTTCGTTTATACTTAAATTATAGTAAAGTAGTAGTAGTAAGTAGTAACTTATACTAAAATAATTTTCCGCAAATCGCCAGGAAATTTTGACATTCCTGTCAAAATTTCTTGAAGAAAAAGTCAGGACTTCCTTACTGTAAGGAAATGTCATTTCCTTACTGTAAGGAAATGATATTTCCGTACAGTTGTTAGTATTCTACATAAATGATAGAAAACCCATTGCTTATAAGGAATTAATTTATATTTTGAAAACATCAAGTCATTGCTGAATACATTTTTAAGATCAATTTGTTATATTTACAGTAATTTGACAGTTAGTACAATTATTGAACATTGGAGGAACACTCTTAGAACTATGAGAAACATTTTGGACAACATGCAGGGTGGAAGTGTCATTTTGTTGAATATTTTGTACTGTGAAAATTTTATTTGCCACCTCAACCTTATTGTTAAGCGATTCTTTGATATATCCTTCAGCAACGTTTGATGACTTCCATCCGCGATGCCTCTTTAAACTAGTTATGTCGGCACCAGAGTCAACCAATATTGTTGCAGAAGACCGACGAAAGCAGTGACCAGTATATTCTGTCGGATTTACCAAGTTCAAATAAGTAGCAATTATTTTGGGCATTTTTCTAAATTGATGAATTCCTACCACTTGTCTACAACCCTTTCCGCTTTGATATTTAAAGAAAAATCGGTCACTGTTCATATTTTCTGGTCTTAACGAAACATACTTTCGATAAACATTCAAGTAGATCTGATTAATTACAAATGATCTTGGTTTGTTGGTTTTCGAATCAGGTATGCTGATTAAAAGCTTAGATTCTAAGTCTTCTATATCGTGTACAGTCATTCGGACTAACTCATCCATTCTACAGGCCCCAGAAATGCCAAATATTACAGCCACCTAAAAAATAAATAAAGCTATAATCTAAATAGAAATTAAAACCTTGTAAATTACCTTAATCATTAAATTTTCTTTATCTGAAGCTTCCTGGATAAATTTTTCAATTTCTCCCTTCGTTAAAATCTTAGATTTCTTTGCCCTATAACCTTGAGCTTGCCGTTTCAATAAAGAACGAAGTTTTGAGTATGTAGATATATCTACATTGTGTTTAAGTGCAAGGGTTGACTTTAGCATTTAATAATTGGCCCATAATGTTGAAGATTTCATCTTTGAACAAAGGTCTAGGAAGTATGCCACTACAACATTTTCTAAGAAAGAACTCGTATTTTTACTCATGCGATAATCCATAAAACGTCTGTATGCATTTTCGTACTTTCCTCTTGATTTCTTTGGCAATAATTCTAATGAAGCAGTATTCACTGCCTCAACCAGCTCTGGAGGAGTCCTAGGAATGGAAATTTCATCATCACTTATCATTTTACTTTCAAGAACACCAGCAATTAAATTTATAAGCGTCAAATTTGACAATTCAACCTCAATACGTTTCCATAGTAACCCAAGTAATTTTATTAGGAATTTCAAAGCACCATTTATTTGGGAATAAAATTATCGCGTTTTTTTAAATCAATCAATATCTGTCGAATTTTAAACGATTTGCGGAAAAATAGTATGTTTACCTCGTAGGAAAAGCCACATTCCTGGACTCTGTGTTGCTAAGTCTCGGCTTGCGCCTCGACTTAGCAATCTTCACAGTCGTCCAGGAATGTCAAGCTTTTCCTACCCGGTAAACAATGTACTATTAGTTTATGTATTGTATTAAAAAAACTTTTTTAAAAGGTTTTTTACGGCATAAATGTAAGAGCTATCTAGATATTCAAAAAAGTACGGCACTTAATATACACCGTGTCAAATAAAAAAACATTTAAGAAATAATAAAAAACTCAGTAATAACAAAAAAAAAGTTTCAAAAAAGTATTAAAATTACAAAATCAATATTATGTATATTTCATTTATTTTACTTAAAATTTTTTGCAATTTTTCCTGTTTATACTGCAGATTTTTGTTTTTATTTTTGATTTAAAACTGTTCAAAACATCATCAGATGTGTAAAAATAAAGATTTTTAATTATTTTTGATGCCAACTTTAATAGTGTCCCCATTGAATTGGAAAAAATGTTTGTTAGTTCATAACACTTCATCTGAATGCTTCACTAAACCGCCTTCTGAGAGATGACTTACCCATGACAACGAAGTGTTACTATTTGTAGGATTGTCCAACCTCTCTTCATGTCGTAGCTTGAAAGCTATAAAACCAGCTAAATTTTCTAGTCCATACCAATAGAATTCTTCCATTTCAAAATCTGTTTGAGGATTTTCATTTTCTGAAGTTATTGAAGGATTCAATTGACTAAAGAGTAGTTTGGTTATCATCACCGAATCTTATTATATGTCATTGTCGTAACAATCTAAATTCAAAGCGCTTCCTGCTTTCACATTTTGAAGCTACATGTTTGTTGTTTCTGGTAAGTTACTTACATTGGCTGATAATGAAATAACTTTATTATTCCGGTACATACTAAAATAACGAAAACAGCATTTAAAGTGTAAAGGAGACGGATGATCATACAAAACTCCAATCGCGCACGTATTACTGGGAAGAGTCCTTCTAAGCAATCTTGATTTAAATTGTATGTTGTTATATACATGATGTTAAAATTCTTTTTTAAATCCAGAAAAAGTAGATACAAAGATTTAGTGCTAACATAATTACCATATTAAACTTAACCAGAGTCCAAAAAATGATTTCTAAATAATTTTATCATATGTCGTACATCTGCAAATACATAATTTTTTTGGATATTGGATTTTAAAACCAGGGCTTGTTTCCAGAAATATCCAATCGTTACCACAAATCTGGGTTACTGCCTCCCAAATCTGAGTTTATAGCATAAACCGGATACTCAATGTTCTCCATACTCTCGATTATATCAAATTCTTTCGTCATTGATCAATCATTATCATAGAAGATAGGCTACTTGCATTTGTGGCAAATACAGTGAGCCAAGAGAATTTCCGCATATTTATGAAATGAAATTCTCATTTCATCGAAAATAATTAAATAAAGACTTTTTTCTATTTTGTTAGCCCATAATTTTTCATAAGCCTCAAAATTATTTTCAATATTCCTAGAAAAAATACTTGCTTGTTAGAAACTTTAAATACATTTTGACAATATTCACCTGGACAAATTTCAACATTGGACGCCCATCTTGTTAAGATACGAATTGCAGGCAGAGGGTACCCTCGTTAACGTAACAGATACTAACGACAGATACTTCAGGGTTCGTGTTGGGGAAGACCATTCACTAGATAAGCCAGTCAAGAGTGGAGTTCCACAAGGATCAGTACTTGGACCGCTACTTTTTTGTGTCTACACTAGTGATCTTCCGCTCATTGTATCCAGTAAGGTTTCCATTTACGCTGATGACACGAAGTTATATGTGAATCCAACTATTAACCAACATATTCTTCAACAAGATCTTGACGCAATATTCAAATGGTCCTCAGAATGGTTACTTCCGCTTAACATTGAAAAATGCGTTGTTTTACATATCGGCAAAAATAACCCATCACTGCCGTACTTTATTAATGGACATCCTTTAAACTCTGTAACCTCACACAACGATCTCGGAGTGATAATTAATAGTGACTTAAATTGGTCTGATCACATAGTGTCGGTGTGTAAACGTGCTAACTCGAAACTGTTTTTGATCCGTAAATGTTTTGCACGCATATCTCTAACCTCTGTTAGTAAACTTTACTCAATATACGTTAGACCTATTCTTGAGTTTGCCGGACCAGTGTGGAATCCAGATCTTAGTCGCGATAAAATCCTACTTGAAAACGTTCAGCGTAAAGCCACAAGACTGGCATACGGCCGTGTAAGACCTAACTATGAAGATAGACTATTCATGGCTCATCTTACGACATTCGAGCAGCGACGTCTTCGAGGTGACCTAATTATGTCCTTCCGTATTTTAAAACATAATTTTGGGAACCTAAACAACATATTCACTTTGAATGAAGACGATAGATTAAGAGGCCATCGATACAAATTAAAGAGGGAACAAACTACTGCAAGGTCCAGGGCGAACTTCTTGCCAAACAGAATCTTTAATATCTGGAACAATTTGGATCATGACACCATATCGGCAGCTAGTGTTAACATCTTTAAAAATAAACTTGACAGAACTTTATTTTTTTTTATAGGATAGGATATTTTTTCTCGGACAGCATTATTTATTTATTTATTGTGTCACAATTCAATTTTTGTTAATTTGTTTAACTGTACTGTGTAACTTTATAATTAGTATTAGTTTTATAAGGATATATTTTATTTTTGTTCATTTTTGCTTTTTGGGCATAATAGGAGCTCGCTCCTCTGCCCTTATTTGTTATATAATAATAATAATAATAATAATAATAAAAGACAACTAAATCGGTCATATCTTAATAGTAAAAATTTGTTTAAGGCATTAAATACGTACGCCTGTTCTGCACTGAGCTACTCATTTGGTATTATAAAGTGGTCAAAAACGGATATAGAGGGTCTTCAGCGGAAAGTAAGAACACTTCTCACAAAGGCGCAAAAACATCATCCACGTAGTGCAGTAGAGAGAACAACATTACCGCGGTATCAAGGGGGAAGAGGACTTATGGATATAGGTGAGCAATTAGATAAACAAATTGCTAATCTAAGACTTTATTTTCAGGTACAGGCTGAGACATCTACTTTACATCGAGCAATTTGCGCAGTAGATGATACGACGCCGCTTAAACTGAGGGAACAAGAAATGCGCATAAACCACCTGACTCAGCAAGAAAAAATGCGCACCTGGATGAGTAAACCTCTGCATGGGCGACATCTCAATGAGATCAACCAAGAATATGTCGACAATACAGCGTCGAACTATTGGTTGACATCAGGAAAGATGTTCCCCGAGACTGAGGGTTTCCTACTTGCCATTCAGGATCAGGTTATTCCAACTAAAAATTACCTGAAGTATATTGTTAAAGATCCTCAAGTCCAAAATGACAAATGCCGATATGGATGCCAAGCCCAAGAAACCATCCAACATCTTACCGGTGGCTGCCAGGCATTTGTCGGTACTGATTATAAAGAACGCCATGACTCAGTAGGAAAGATTATTCACCAAGAACTAGCTGACAAACTGGGACTTCTTCATACAGACCATCTTCCTTATTATCAATACGCTCCTGATAGAATGCTTGAAAATGACAACTACAAGCTATACTGGGACCGCACTGTGCTTACAGACCAACCAGTGGCCCATAATAGACCGGATCTCATACTAGTTAATAAACTTACTAGACAAACAACACTTATTGATGTGGCGATACCCAACACCAATAATTTAGTTGTTAAATACAACGAAAAGATCGCCAAGTACAAAGATCTAGAAATACAAATCAGGAGACAATGGAGAATGGAAAGTACCCAGACACTACCTATTGTTCTATCTACTACTGGTGTTATTCCCAAAAACCTCCTAGCGAACATAAAACAGCTGGGTCTAAATGAACATCTTTATAAGGCCATGCAGAAAGCTGTACTCCTCGCGACGTCCAGATGTGTACGAAAATTTCTGGGAGATACTCCAATATACCAAGTCACCTAGGGCTCGATAACATGGAAAGAGTCCCACCAGAGCTCAATCCTTTTGATACCGTAGGTATCAAAAGGATGAGTGAATTTTCCCCTTAGAGGGAGTGTGAGCCGTATGGCTAAATCTGGGATAATAATAAACGATACGATCGTCGTCCTCCTGCATACAGGAAAAGTGCTGAAGTCACGTCTTCGATGGACCATTAAATTTGCTTTCTAGTTTTTAATTTTCGCAGCTGACCTTTGGTAAAAATTTTTTCTACAGCATCTGCCTCTGACTTTATTTTTTCGAGCATAATTCGCAATTGTGTATTTTCTTTTTTAACTTTTTTCTGCATCTTCAATTGAACCAGCCGGAGTGTTAATTGAACGTGAAAGGCAACAGTAACTATTTTCTTGCTTATGACGTTCAGTTTTCTTGTTTACTGGGTTATCTTTGCATACCACCGATGGCGATACACTAGAATTTAATGAATTAAATCAATAAAAAAATTTTCTGGCATTTTCCAATATACACTGCACCCCAAAATTAACGCATAATTTTAAAAACCCTGGTAAATTAAATAATTTTAATGTTTCGATTTTTGTGCTAATATATTATCGTTACCCCCGGTATATTGTGAAATTTATTGAAAGAAAGGTAAAAAACGCTGATGTTTTTATCATTTTTTTGCAAAAAATTAAAAACATGCTAATTGTGCTTCAATTTATTTCGAATTTAGTTGGGTTGGATTTCGTTGTGCTGAACGTTTAAAGGGGGTTTTCAAGTTTATTAAGTGTTTTTTCTTTGAAATGAACCACCCGCAGCAAGAAAATCAAAATTTGTCAGAAAGTGACTGTTTTAGAATCGTTACTCTTCGCGAAGAAGGATACACTCAAGTAGAACTCGCTGAACGTTTTAACGTCACCCAGTCAACAATTTCAAGAGTGTTAACACGTTTTTCTGTTACTGGAAGTAACTCGAGAAGACCCGGTCAAGGCCGTAAAAGGGTTACAACTCCTAATCAAGACCGGTTTTTGACACTTTGTACACTGAGACAAAGGTTTGTTTCCAGTACTTCTCTACAAAATGAATTTTTGGATCGTTATAACTTTAGAATCAGCCAAAATACAATTAGAAGAAGACTTGCCGAAAACGACCTACACCCTGGAAGGGCACCAATTGGCCCATTATTGACCAGAGACCATAGAAGGCAAAGATTGAATTTTGCTCGTGAACATGTTGATTGGAATAATGACGATTGGGGAAGAATATTGTTCACAGATGAATCCAGGTACCGAGTGTATAGAAGGCCTGGGGAACGCTACGCATAGTGTAACACCGTAGGGACTGTACAGTATGGTGGTGGCTCGGTAATGGTATGGGGTGGGATTAATTTAGAGGCTCGTACGGAATTAGTTTAAATAAATCACGGTCGGCTTACATCGCAGAGGTATATAACAGACATTTTAGAAGAGCATGTCGTGCCATTTGTAGCATTTATTGGGGATAATTTCATGCTTATGCAAGATAATGCCAGGCCACACACGGCAAGAATTGTGCAGCAGTATCGTCAGGAGGTTGGAATTCCTGCCATGGATTGGCCTGCGAGAAGTCCTGACCTTAACCCAATAGAACATGTTTGGGACATCATAGGCAGACGACTACGACAACTACCTAATGCACCAAACACATTAGATGAACTGTTTTTGCGGTTGGTTGAAATTTGGGATCAAATTGATCAAGAAGAAATCAGAACGATTATTCTCAGTATGAGAGATCGTTGTCAAGCAGTAGTAAATGCCAGAGGAGGCAATACTCGATACTAGTACACGGTAGTAGTATTTTCTTCAACTTTAAAAACTTTTTCTTCATTAATTTATGATGTTAGTTTGTTTAGATCAGTTTGTTTAGATGTTATGATTTATGTTAGGATGTTTTATTGTTAATTTCAATACATTTTTTGTAAAAAAAGAATAGTTTTATTTAAGATGTTCTAAAACAACCATAAAGCAGAAAAGAATAAACAAAATTTTTTTCAATACAACTCAAAATAAGAATTTTAAAATTATGCGTTAATTTGGGAGCGCAGTGTATTTTCGATTAGTTGTCTTCTTTTTTTGTTTCTGCCCGGTGTTTTCTGTTAGATTGTGATGCAGTACAAGAAGGGTTTTAAGTTGGTAAATAAGCATTAGGTATAGCTTGTGGATTTAGTTTTCATTTTGTTTCTGGATAACCCAACAATTTTTCTTTAAACTTGTAATCAGATGTAGATTCAGTAAAATGCTTTGAGCATACACTTGCTGTAAAAACTTGCTTTTTCCTTAAATTTTACCTTGTAGTAAATAATATTGAAGTAGCTCGTATCTGCCTTGATTTCTCATTATACGGCCCAAGTACTGCAGCTTAAGATCCTTCACGATGTTGACCAAATCCGCAGTTGTGTTCATTCTCCGCAGTATTTCTTCATTGGTGACTCCAATGAACTACTCAACATTTCAGGCATAAACTTTCCCGTCATTGATAAATGTAATGAAAATGAAAACGACCTCATTTCGGAACAAAGATTGTTTATGAAATCAATTGATGTAGCATTGACAAGAGAGAACCTGCTAACCAGAGCAAGGACCTTCATTTACAAAATATATAAGAAATATCCCTCAAAAATTAAGCGGAGTACATACAGATCCAGCGCCTAGGTATTCAAATACACGAGTTCGTTGCGCCTATTGTCCAAATCGTAAAACACGATATTTTTGTGTCAAATGTCAAATGCCAAAATAGCTATGCATCTTCTTCTTAGAGTGCCGTCTCCCTACGGAGGTTGGCAATCATAATGGCTATTTTTATTTTAGAACTTGCTACTCTAAACAAATCAATCGAACTGCATTGGTACCAGTCACGTAGATTCTTTAACCATAAGCCAACAGATCTTCTTCCTTGAATCTTTCCCTGTATTATCAGTCTCAAAATTTCATATTTTGGTCCCCTCATCACGTGGCCTAGGTATTCCAGTTTTCTGGTTTGTATAGTGGAGATTAGTTCTGTTTCTTTACCAACCCTCTCCAGTACTTCTTTATTTGTAATTCTATCAGTCCATGATATTTTCAATAATCTGCGGTATAACCAGAGTTCGAAGGCCTCGATTCTTTTTAAATTACATTTTTTTAATGTCCAAGTCTCAGCTTCATATAATAATATTGAAAATATATAACAGCGAATGATACGTAGTATGATCTCCAAATTTAGATTTTTGCACGTTAGGAGTGGCTTCATTCGTAGAAATGCTGATCTGGCAATTTTTCTCTGGTGGTGGAAATACTAAAAAACTCAGTACCTTCTGCTCGATTACATATACAGGCAAAATAACAACAAAAATTGCCAGACACATAAAAAAGAAAGGAATAACACCAGCTTTCTGAACAAATAACAACCTAGGCAAATATATTAAATATAACAAGAGCCAAAATAAAAAACACTTAAATAGTGGTGTGTACAAACTTGAATGTGGCGACTGCCCAAAAACTTACATCGGTCAAACTGGTAGAAACTTTGATAAACGAATAGCAGAACATAAAAGGGCTTTCAAGAATAGAAAAACATATTCGACATACGCACTTCACCTTCTAGATCATAATCATTCTTTTAATGACAAATTTAAAATTCTTCACATTCAAAATAAAGGCCTTAAGCTATCTTTGTTAGAATCTATGGAAATCAACAAATTAAAAAACACAGATATAATTCTAAATGACCAACTTGAGACAAACAGTTCTCCCCTCCTCAACCTATTTCATTAGAGACTATAAATTTGTAAACCCAAGCCAAAATAGATCACTTGAGAAAGGCAATCAGCCGGAACAGCTGTAGTGATAATATTTCAAATAAATTTTGTGGAAGTTTGAAAACAAAGTTTTCAGTGTTTTATTGTTACATTAAATGAATTTCCATCAAGTAACGGTCGAATCCATCAATTCTTTACATTGCTTCATCAAATAGATTTCCTTAGCTGTTTTGATTTTTTCCTTAATTATTCGTTGTATTTCGTTATACTTCTGTAGATCTTTTCCTTTATATTTCCTTCTGTAGCTATGCATAGAGGATGTTAAACCGATTTGTAAAAACTGCAGTGACTAGAAAACTAAGTACTCTAACCGAAGAAGTTATGCGGGCAATAAAAGACGCAAAGAACAACAAGGCACCCGGCGAAGATCTAACAGCAGCCGAACATTTTAAACACCTGAGTGATTATGCTGTCGGGAAATTAACCTACCTCTTTAACATTATATATGAACATGGCACTATACCGCATGACTGGCTAACATCCACATATGTAGCTCTTCCTAAAAAACAAAAAGCAAGGAAATGTGAAGACCATCGAACTGTATCCCTAATGAGTCATGCTGCTAAGATTTTTATGCGAGTAATTTATAACCGCATTCACAATAAGTGTAAAGAATACCTGAGTCGTTCTCAATATGGTTTTAGGAAAGGTACAGGCACCAGAGAAGCAATAATGGGATTGACACCAATGGCAGAAAGGTATCTCGAGGTTCAAAAACAGCTGTATGTGTGCTTTGTCGATTATAGAAAGGCCGCATTAGACACGAAAAATTGATTGAGGTGCTAAAAGAAGTAGGGCTGGACGGACACGACATAGCTATTATAAGCAATACATACTGGAACCACACAGGATGTGTTCGAACAGACAACGGAAATACCAATTATGTAAACATAGAACGAGGAGTGCGTCAAGGGTGCATTCTGTCCCCTCTTCTATTTAATGTCTATGCCGAAAATATCATCAAAAATTCTCTTGAAGACGCCCTAAAGGTGCCAGAGTCAATGGAATCATCATTAACAATGTCAGATATACCGATTACACCGTAGTATTAGCAGAAACAGAAGATCAACTAAAAATATTGATGAACATACTTTCAGAAGAAAGTCACAGACTAGGTTTGGATTTTAATCTTTCCAAAACCAAAATCATGATATTCCACAAGAACCCCCATGAACAAATTACACCCAACATACAAATCAATGGTATCACCCTTCAGAGCTCCCAATGCTTCATATACCTGGGCAGAGAGCTAAACAGTCAACTAGACCACTCAAAAGAAATTAGAAGATGTATTGAAATAGCAAGATCTGGCTTCATGAACATGCGTAAAATGCTCTGTAACCCCAAGCTATCAATCACAATAAGGTTAAGAACACTAAAGTGTTATGTGTGGTCTCTACTACTATATGGCTGTGAGACCTGGACATTAAAACAGTATGACGTCAACAAACTGAATTTATTCGAAATGTGGATGTACCGTCGAATGCTAAGAATAAGCTGGACCAGCAAAACTACAAATGAAGAGGTACTGGAAATAATGAACACACGACCTCATCTGGTTAATACAATCAAAATTAGAAAGACGTCATATCTAGGATACATAATGCGCCATAAGGAATTTGAGCAGCTCCAGATAATATTAGAAGGCAAAATCGAGGGTAAAAGGGGTATAGGAAGAAAGACGAAATCCTGGCTCCGAAACATCAGAGATTTTACTCACACAACAGGAAATGACTTAATCCATCAAGCCCAGAACAGAGAGAAATTTGCCATATTGATCGCCAACCTCAATAGAGAAGGCACTTAGGAGGAGGAGAGCAGTGACAATTAAAATTAGGATTAGAATTTTGTTTATTAAATCTAATAGAAGTACATTTTTGTTAACTGTTATTGGATATTCTTAAAGATGTTGTTTATATTATCATTTGGTTTAACATGATGGTTAAGATGCATGAAATAAAAAAAATGTACATATATCAAATAGTCTTATATTAATCTTTTCTAATGTATTGTGTAAAATAAAAACTGGGCCTCACAGATCATACCAAAATGTTTATGTAATTTGCATGTACCCGATTACTTAAGGGTTAAGAATTTTATAACGTTCGTTACTCAATTTTTGTTATTTAAGGGTAATCTTACAACATTATGTCGCTAGTTTCAACTACTTTATAGATGTTTTTCACTCATGATGATATAATAGGATCTAAAAAGTTCTGAAAATTCATAAATTCATTTTTAGTAATTTTGAAAAATTTTATAAAATTTTTATACCGCTTTATCAAAATAGCTTTTATTTAATTGTAAGTTTATTTAAGTCATATATGAAGTCTGGATGTAAAGAACATGCAAAAAATATAAAGAATGCCGCTAAATTATGTTTCCTTGTTTTATTGTTTTATAACCACACTTTTAGTTGAAAAAAACGACATAATGGAAATTTTTATTTGAGTTCTTGTTGCAGGTGCATTAATGCGTTCCTCTCATTTGAATATCAAAGATTTATTTTCAGAAAATGACATAGCTGGCGTTTTTTTATACTGTAATGAATTACCAAAGATTTTTATTTATTCTTCGCTGCATTAGATTTAATGGCATCCGATTTCGTCAAAAACGACATGCAACTAATAGATTAGCGCCAATTAAAGAAGTCTTTTGATAATATTATAAGCAATAGTAAGTTTTTCTCACCTTTGGAATATTAAGTTAGATAGAGGACGGTTGCTCCGAACTGCTTTACAATTCATCACCAGAGATGATAAAAGAGTTGACGAGCTAAGGAATAGAAAAAATGTATTATTTTCTATATTTTTTTAAAATCTCAAGTGTTTATTATGAATATGTTCGGTATATCCCTCAACTCTTATCGAACATGATAAGAATTATCAGTTTTTCTCGACCAGCGCTCAGCGTCATAGCTATATATGTATTATGTTTGTGTATTATTTTTAGTGTATTTGCAATGGGTTATAGCAAAAGTGCATATAAAATGAATGAAACATTTAAATTTATATTTAGTGTAAAGATGTTTTCTTTTCAATTCTTTTCATTTTCTTTTTAAAATAAATATACAATATGGAAAGCAAAGATAAATCCAAGGTATGTATAATATATATTTTCTCCTTTCAATTATTTGGATCAGGACAAAACGTGAAATGTTTGAGAAGAGTAGTATTATTTATGAATTATTACTAGAAACACAGCAGAGCATAATTTTTGTATTAACCAAAGTTTTTCTTTCTTTTTCTCAATTTCTTTCCTTTTTCTATTTTGAATAAAAATTTTTTTTCGTATTATCCTTTATAATCTGCTCCCAGAACATTTCCTGCATTTTTGAAGTTATACTTCTATACGCACTGTCGGCGTTGGAAATTTGCATGAGAGTGAATTTGTGAAAACAATACATATGTAAGATAATGAGTAAGAGAGAGACAGAAGATATATTTTCTCTCTTCCTCTCTCGAAAATAAAAATTTTCCTTTTGTATATAATATATTTAATATTATACTATATTATATATATATATATATATATATATATATATATATATATATATATAATATTGTGTATATATAGGTACATATAATATTATATATGTATTATAATATGTATTAATATTATTATTTATGTGATATATTTTGTATTATTTATTAAAAGTTTATAATTATTTTAAGCTTTTGTATTTCAAAATAATCACTGTTTGACCGAGAACTGTCAATTTTGAAATCCGTTAGTGTAATGTCTAATTGGCTAATCTTTTACGTGTTTGGTTCATAAGCTGGTGTTTGTGAGTTCGAATCCTAATATGAATTTTTCTTTTTTGTTTTTGAAATATTTAAAAACATGATGTTGCATTGTATTTATTGTACTGTAATTTTTATATTAATAACAAAATAAACAATGAATTCATTGTCGAAGGAACTCATATCTTTGTCCTCTGATTATATGTCCAAGATATCCTAGTTAACGCCTGTTAATAATATTTAATAGAGTTCGTTGATGTCCCATTCTTCGAAGAACTTCTTCGTTTCTGATTCTGCTAGTCCATGGAATTTTTAGTATCCTTCGATACAACCACATCTCAAACGCCTCAATTTTATTCATGATATCGGCGTTTAAAGTTTAAGTTTCACATCCATACAAAAGTACAGACCACACGTAACATCTTGTAAACTTTTCACGGATTTCCAAATTTAATGAGTTATTGGATAATAGAGGTTTGAATTTTTGAAATGAGTTTCTTGCCTGTTCAATTCTACATCGAATTTCGAAGGATGGATCTAGATTTTGGGTAATCCAACATCCATTGAATCTCTGAACTCTCTGCAGCGGTTGTTGGTTTATTATCAGTTGGATTGCGCCGATATCTACTTTACTGGTCACCATGTATTTAGTTTTATCGATATTTATCGACAGTCCCCAATTTGTGCATTCCATGTCAACTCTATTGATTAGCTCCTGCAGATCGTCGATGTTTTCAGCTAGAATCACAGTATCGTCGGCGTACCGTATTGTTAATTATTTCTCCTCCTATGATAATTCCTTTTTGATCTTTTAAAGCTTCCCCAAATAGATTCTCAGAATACACGTTTAAGAGGATGGGAGATAGTATACAACCTTGTCTTACGCCTCGTTCAATACTTATTGGCTTTGATTCTCTGTTGTTGGTATTAATAATCGCTGTTTGGGTCCAGTGAAGTTTGGCAATAAGTTGGATGGTCTGCAAGGCGGTAATCAGTCTGGTATGCTGAACGCGATCAAATGCCTTTTCAAAATCAATGAAGCACATATATACGGGTCTTCTTACCTCCCAACATCGTTGAAGGAGTGTTTGCATAGAAAATAGTGCTTCTTTAGTTCCAAGGCATCTCCGGAACACGAACTGCTCTTGACTAATTATTTGTTCGCACTTGTTATTAATTCGGTTTAGAAGAATATGCAACAGTATTTTAACGGTATGGCTCATTAAACTAATGAGTCTACAATCGCTACATTTCTTAACGTTTGGTTTCTTAGGTAGAGGAATAAAGATCGATTTTAACCAGTCCGATGGAATTTCACTGGTATCATATATTTGATTGAAAAGTACAGTGAGTTCTTTTATATTGTCATTTGAGAGTAATTTTAACCATTCGCTGTATATTTGATCTGGTCCACTGGCTTTGTTGTTTTTGGCTTGGTGTATGGCTTTTTCCACTTCAGCTTTTAAAATTGATGATCCTGTATTTGCACTTAAATTAAGTATTGATCCTCGATCATCCTTACATAATGCTTTAATGTAGTTTTCCCATTTCTCCATTACTTCCTCTTCTAGGGATAGTGCATGACCTTCATTATTCGTTAATGTTATGGGTGTATTTCTTTTGTGTACTGTAATTTCTTTTATTTTACTATACTCCTATTACAGGTCAAATGTTTATATACAGCGATACACCATATACCTATATAACTAATTATTTTTATCTTTCTGCTCTCTCTTACCTATAGCATTACATTTGTAATAATTGTGCAGATTGACTCCTATATAAATTTGTAACGGCGAACGCGTTTATAGAAGTATAACTTCTACCGGCAGTCCCACCGGGTCTTGATGTGATCCCTGAATCCCACTTGATGTGATGCGTGGTCTATTCAAGATTAGTAGCGCTTGTCTGTTATCTATAATATTATAGTTTTCCTGGCTATATATTTTTGGATTATCTCTTTTGCGGCTATGGAGATAGCTACCACTTCTGTCTGAACTACTTTGACATTTTTGCACATACCCCACTTTATTCTTAGGTTAAGTCATCTGGGGAATATCCCGATTCCTAAGCCTCTTTTTACTTTTGAGCCATCAGTTTATATGCATTACGCATTTCCTACGTTTGTCTCTCTATACTGTTTTAGTTCGATTTTGTAGGGTTTGTCAAACACAAACTTTGGTTTAACTAAGTCGCAGTCTGCCTGTAGCAGGGGCAGCGCATTTAGCTCTTCTCGCCAGAAACGAGCTCTAAATATTGTCTTATTCTTACATCAAGGTTTACATCTGTTGAGCGCAGTCGCATCATTGTCAACAGCACCGCCTCTTTGACATACATGTCTAGAGTGGTGATGCCAATGACCAACTTCATTGCAGCAGATGGTGTTGTATTCATGACACCTGTTATATTTATGAAAGCCATCCGCTGAAGAAAGTTTAGTTTGTTCATTGCTATTGCCTGTAGCATTTTCGGTACCCAAGCAATAGTTCCATAAGTTAGCATTGGCCTAATGACAGCAGTGTGGACCCAGGCAATCACCCTGAGCAAAAGGCCCCGTGTGCGTTCAATCGTTCATTGAAGTTGTTTATGGGCAATATATGCTCTTTTAGCTCTACGATATAGGTATGAGTTCCATGTTAAGTTCCTGTCAAGGGTAATAACAAGGTACTTCACCTCGTCAAAAAAGTTTAGACTGTAGTTTAGAATCCTTGGGTGTATTAAGGCCGTGATGCTTCTTTTTCTGGTAAAGAGGATTATCTTTGTCTTCTTAGGATTTATAGATAGTGACAGTTCCTTGCACCATGTTTCTATTAGTCGAAGAGCAACTTGAACTTACATGGTATGTTCTTAATCTTACCGATTTCCAGGACACTAATATCGTCTGCATAGGATATTGTGTAAAACCCATTGCTGCTAATTTGGTCAATCTGGGTGTCTAGAACTATATTTCAGAAGAGTGGTGGTACACTCGAAGGTGGTCTACCCCTTTCTATGGACACCATTCGTAACTTGGGTGATAGTTGAAAATGTAGTTTTATTAAACGCTGTCTTTATGTCTATAAATATACTTTAGGAGGATTCTTTAATATCTACCGATCTTTCAATTCTTTCCAGTACTTGATGCAGTGCAGAATCGGAAAATCTTCTCGAAGTATGTGCATGCTGGTTTGGTTAACCATTTTAAAAAGTGTTTTTTTGTTTGTATGTTGTACTAGTTACCATATTACTGTAATAAGTTTTTACGTTTAAATTTTTTGTAATATAGTTTTTATTATATTTGGTAAATTCCGACTAAGTAGTAATTATTTGCTTTTCAATAAGCTCATTTTATTTTTTCGTTGTGTAGCTTGATTTTCAAATTCTGGTTGATGAGTCTAGGGAATTTTTTAAACTAAATAAACTTTTTTAAACTCATATACTACGAATTACCTTTTATGATTACTTTGGTGATTGCATAGTACCAAATGGTTGCAGTAGATATTATATTGTTATCTTATCTGTTATCGACATATTATGCAGATAATGATAAATTGTTTTATTATTTGATAGGCAGGTTCTCAGAATTAATTTTAGTTTTTTTTTAACTAACAATATTGTTTTGGTGTCTCATTTATTTACTTATACAGTGCTAGTCAAAAGTCCGTTCCCCCTCGTATCTTTTGAACGGTTATTGCTATAATAGTGAAACGGTTATTGCTGTAATACTTATAATAGTGAAATTTGGAGGGATGTAATAAACAGACGTAAGATTCCTAACTAGTCGCACCTATTTAGTCATAATAATTTTGAGTTTAGGCTCATTTTAATGAATAAATTAAATAAATACTAAAATTGTAGCTTCTCATTTAATTAATAAATTTTCAACAACCAGTTCTTATAGTAAGCATTGAAAATGTGCTCCATCTGCTTCGTGACAGTAATGCATCCTATTTTTTAACTCTTTAGATTTCAAGTATCTTCACAGAAAACATGTGTCTAATGGTGTGAGGTCCAGTGACCGAGCTGGCCATTCTGTCGTACCTCGTCGTACATTCCATTTACGACGATATTCTTCATTTAGAACCTAGGTAACATTTTACTGCACCATAATGGTGTGCAGAAGCACCATCTTGTTGAAACGTTATTTCCCAGTTGTCGAATTCATCTGGATTATCCTCCAGAATTTCAAGTATTAACAGTTTAATTGCATTTTGTAATATCTCCAGATATACTTCATCGGTTAAGTTAGTATTAAGAAAAACATGCCCAACTATGTGGTTTTCCAAAATACCTGCCCAAACATTTATTATTTTCTTTTTTTTTTAAATTAAGTAGGTGTTTCACGAAAGTCGCGAGGATTTGTGTCACTCCAATATTGTGTGTGTTAACATTTCTATTTGGGTAATGGTAAACACCATACTCAAACAGGAGAACTACTAATATACAGTGGTAAAGAAAATGGGAGCTACGAGAGCGGAGTGGGTTTTTTACTCAGCAAACAAGCCAAAAAAAGCCTCATTTCATGAAAACTCATTAATGATAGAATTATGACGGCCAGATTTTATACCAGATACCCTAAGATAACAGTGATTCAATGCTATGCTCCCACAAACACATCTCTCCACAAAGAAAAAGTCATTTTCTACGAACAACTAGAACAAACGACCCAACAAGTAAACCAAGGTGATATGCTAATAGTGATGGGCGATATAAACGCTAAAGTTGGAGAAGACGATATTAACTTAAAAATTGTAATGGGCAAACATGGCCTAGGAGTGATGAATGAAAACGGAGAGCGCTTTACAAATTTTTGTTCCAGTCATAGTTTAGTTATTGGTGGAACGATCTTTCCACATAAAAATATTCACAAGGTAACATGACTGCACCTGTTCATTCAAGAGAAAATCAAATAGACCACATCGCTATATCAAAAAGATGGAGATCATCTCTTCTTTATGTACGTAATAAACGAGGAGCAGACATCGCAAGTGACCATCATCTCGTAATTGGTACCCTTAATCAAGATGGCAAAAACCAAAATCACGCGAAACACCAAGAGGCCAACATGCAATCTAGATAAACTAAAAACGGTCTCAGAAAGACATATGTTTAGAGAGGAACTTCAACTCAAAACAAGAGAACGTGAAATAAATAGCTGGGGACGAACAGAACTGTTGGGTTGGCCTCTTCTGGAGCTTCGTGGCTGTAGTTGGGTTTTTGTTATTTGTTTTATACCTGTAACATATTTAAAGGCAGATTATTGTAATAAAGATATATAAAGAAGGCATCCAAAAACGGTTATGGCTATGGTTCCATAATTTCGGGTTAATAATTGTCCTTGAATTTATGTAACTTTGGATTGGGGTTTGGAATTCGCATCTGGGCGGAAGATTGATCAGATATAGCTCAGGAGAAATAATTGTAGTAGAATTTGCCGTAGGTATAGGAAACAAATGATAATAAATAAAAAATTGTCATGTAGGACAGAAAAATTAAGGATAAATACTGCTTCCTAGTCCATTGATTAGCCCTCTTCTTATTCTGCTATAGGGGTAAATCGCTGAGAATTTTTCTTGAGCTGATTTTAATTGATATCTAAGAGCTTGGTCGAAATTTTGTAAATTGCTAAAATAAGGATGGCTAAGTCCATTTTGAATTGCTGTGGTCACTGCGTCGTACTGGGTTCCAATTCTTCCTTTATTGGTAGTAGTTTGAAAAAGTGTATAAAATCGTGTGTACTAGTATGAATCTTTGTTTGTCTTGGGTTGAGGGAAAGATTCAGGGAAAGATTCAAGGAAGAAGATCTGTTGGCCGAAGGCAGAATTCATGTTTAAAGAATCTACGTGGTTGGTACCAATGCAAATCGATTGATTTGTTTAGAGCAGCAAGTTCTAAAATAAAAATAGCCATTATGATTGCCAACCTCTGTAGGAAGACGGCACTCTAAGAAGAAGCTTCCTGGGTTATCTTTCAGGTCCTTGATCTTCACTTTTTCTCCCATCGTCAGGGTGATTTTGTGGGGAAGGTTCAGAATTAGTTTTTGACTTAGGTTGGTGTTTTATATTTTTCTTGTGAACTGTAGCCTTTGATGTATTTACAGTCACTTTGTTATTTCTTTTTATATGTTTTGTGGAATATCGCGGAAGTAATTTATTTCTGGTAACTGTTTTTCGTGTATAGATTTTTGTGCTGGGTTTATACGTAATAGGGTCTTGTCTTGATCTGTTTCTATTTTCTATGACTTTATTTTTAGTCTCCTGAATATGCTGGTTTACTTCCTTGTATAATTCCTTTGTTATCTCTCTATGATTTTGGATATAATCGTTCAGTATTACTTTTTGTATGTCAATGTCAAAGGGATCTTTTGCGTTGATATGTCCGTTTAATATGTCAATGGGTCTTAACTTCGTTGCTGAATGTATGGAATTATTGTACGCAATTATAGCGTATAGCATTTGTTCTTTTATCGAGAGTTTTGCTTTGGTGTTCCTTAAGATTCGAAGATGTTCGATTAATGTAGAATGGAATCTCTCAATCATCCCGTTTGATTGCGGATTCTCTGGTGTCGTATAGTGGATTGAGATTTTGTGAGAGTCTACAAATTCTTGTATTACTCCATTTTTAAATTCAGTACCATTATCAGCTACTATCATTGTTGGGAGTCCATAATGTGTTATAAAAATTAATAGGGCGTTGAGTACGTTGATTGCATTTCCTCCATTTATTGGGTAGGCTTGTCCATACTTTGAAAATGCGTCTATTATGGTTAAAAATTTCTGTCCATCAGCCTGGAATAAATCGATGTGAACTATTTCCAGTGGTTTAGTGGGAGTTGGTGTGACCATAAATTTCGGTTTGGGAGGAAGTCTGTCGTATTTATTTTCTTGACATATATCGCAAAAGTTTATGATATCTTCTATGTCTTTCTTCATATTAGGCCAGTAATATCGTTTTCTTATTTGACTTTCTGTTTCAGCTATTCCTCTATGGTTCGTTTTTCCTTCATGATAGTTTTTTATAATTTCTTTTTGCTGTTCTTCTAGGTTAACATCTTCCAATAAAAGATTACATTTTACTAAATCGTATGCGTTGTTTTTAAAAGTTTTCCTAACAATTTCGCAAATCTCTGCAAAAATTTCTTTTTCTGTTTCAAATAAAATTGCATATTTCTTTTTCGGGTTGAGGTGTTCCTTAAAAATTTTTATGGTATCAGCTTTTAACTGATCTTTCGATAGCTGGATATGATAACGTCTTTTATTCGGAAAGGTTTGTATGATTGTTGGAGGTCGTGGATTATAGTTGACAATTTTGACTATAATTTGGTTATTATAGAAGTTAAGTGGTTTTTACGAAATAGGTATACCAAGAACTGGATTTTCTACTGCTGTATGTATTGTTTCAATTCCGTCTTCGTCCATGTTTTGACCTTCGTTTTCAACAGTGTCGTCTGGGATGTTTTGATCTTCGTTTTCAACAGTATCTTCTATGATGTTTTCTGGAATTAATTCTGTTGCTTTTTCTTCTACAATCTCGTCGATTATTCGATCTGCATCTGGATTATTAGTCGTTGACCATCCATCGTCTTCCATGTCTACTAAATCATCAAAGACTTCCTTAATTTTTGAATCGATGTCCTTAGTTTTCTTTGTGTGTATTTCGATTCGAGACAGTGCGTCCGCATTTGTATTAGCCTTGCCTTTTTTGTAAATTACTTCGTAGTCAAATTCTTCTAATTTTAATCTCCAACGTTCTAGTTTGGAGTTGGGTTCCTTTAGGGAAAATAGATATTGCAAAGGACGGTGATCTGAAAGTATTTTAAATTTTCTTCCAAATAGGTAGGGTCGGAAATATTTAGTTGCCCACACCATTATTAACATTTCCTTTTCTATTGTGGAGTATTTGGTTTCGGTTTCATTTAGTGTTCTGGAAGCAAAGGCAATTGGTTTATCACTGCCAACTGGTCCTTGGGAAAGTACTGCACCAATAGCGAAGTTGCTGGCATCAGTTGTGAGGTTAAACGGTTTGGAAAAATCTAGATATTGCAATAACAGTTCATTCATTAATAATTTCCTGCACGTTTCAGAGCATTCTACGAATTCGGGTGTATGTTAGATTTTTGCATCCTTTTTCAAGCATCTTGTTAGAGGTTTTGTGATTTTTGTGAAGTCTCGAATAAACTTTCTGTAATATCCCATCAGTCCAAGAAATCCTCTTATTTCTTATGCTGTTTTCGGTATTGGATATTTTTCTATTGCTTTAATTTTTGCTGGATTCGGTTTTATGCCTTCTTGTGTGACTACGTGTCCCAGAAAATTAACTTGCTTTTTTAAGAATTCGCATTTGTCGACTTGGATTTTTAGTCGGGCTTCTCTTAATCGTTGAAATACTTTTGTGAGATTTACTATGTGTTCCTGTAGTGATGTTGAATAAACTATTACGCCATTCATATAGACGAGGCATATTTTTCCTTGAAGTCCTTTCAATACGTTGTCCATCATACGTTGGAACGTGGACGGAGCGTTCTTAAGACCAAATGGCATTCTTAAATATTCGTAGTGTCCATTTTTAACATTAAATGCTGTTTTGTGAATATCTTCTTAAGCCATCTCGATTTGGTGAAATCCGCTCGCTAAGTCGAGGGTCGTAAAATACTGACATTTTCCCAATTTGTCCAAAATATCGCTAATGTGAGGAATTCTGTATCGGTCATCAACTGTCTTCTCGTTGACCTTTCTATAATCTACCACTATCCTCCACTTTATTTTACCGGATGAATCTGGTTTCTTTGCCACGACCCAAATGGGCGAAGACCATGGCGATTGACTTGGTCGAATTATCCCTTGCTCTAACATTGAAGAGATTTGTTTCTTTACTTCTTCTTTTTGTACATACGGATACCGGTACGATTTATATTTATATATATATATATATATATATATATATATATATATATATATATATATATATATATATATATTATACATTTCTATTTAGAAAAAAAGTACATTCGGCACTAAAATAAATTGTTTTTATGTAATCGGGCTGTTGGTTAATTTTATTGGACATTTTCACAGAATTCTCGTCTTCGGTCGGGGTCATCATCTGTAAATTGGTGCACAATTTTTAATTTGTATGAATAAAATTTGTTTTCACCCATCACTCGGTGTACTAACTTTTGACCGATTTTATATGTAGATGCTACTTGGGGTGAAAAAGAAGTAGGATATACTACTATTTCTGAAATTATGTCAATTATTTTGTTATCACTACTTTTTAGTCGACCAGATTGGTTGACATCTCGAACACTACCTGTTTGTTTAAACTTTGGAAGAAGCTTCCTTAAATAAGCTCTCGATTTAGGGCGATTGGGGTATCTCTCATTAAAAAGACGTTCTGCTGCATGGAAATAATTTCCAGATTCACTTATTATTACCACAGCTGCTGCTACTTTGTCGGCTACAGTAGAGAGTACCTACCATTCTGCCTTTGTAAAAATTTAAACGTGTCGTTAAACAATAATTAAAATAAATATTAACTAAAACAACTAACTAAAAATAACTTGACTAAACTTAAATTGACTAAACTAAGCAGAAACAGAAACTAAATATTCAGCTATAAATACTTTTGGAAACTAAAAACAACTAGAGAATTGATAAACGTCAACTTTTTTGACAAATAACCAAAGGCGGACGTTAGAATTTTTAGAAATTAAATCCAAACTAGAATTGACTTGTATTCGCTTCGTGCGTGACCATGGTAGGGGTACATTGAAACGACGCCAGCGTGCATATCGGCGAAATATGACAAAATTGGAATATTGGACAAAATATTTTTACGCATAAATTTTATCAAAAATGTGTGCAAATACACGTTGCGTATTTAATTGTGCTAATAATAGCAAAAACAGTGAGTGTAGTTTTTATAGGTTCCCAAAGATTACATATAAATTAGAGAAAAGAAAAAGATAAATTCCTGCTATTAATATGAAAAAGTAAATATCACATAATTTCATTTTTACGCAATTGAAATAGGAAAAATTTAAATAATTTACCTTGAATAATTTCATAAGGCTTCAAGCTAACTGCAGATGACTTTAGCTTTTATATCATAACTTTTACTATTATTGTTTTTAATTATATATTCTCTTTTGCGTGAAAAACTTGATTTGTCAGTACTAGATTTTTTCCTTTCTCTTACGTTTGGAGTTGAAAAGATATATTGTGATGAATTTTGAGAAACCCAGTTTTTATTACTACATTTATTTTGTACATAAACTGAAAAAATATAGTTAAAAAACTAATTTATTAATAATTGTCAATTTCTCATGTATTTAACCATGTCAAACATATGTCATATGTTTAACCTGAAAATTGGGACTCAAAAATTGTCAGAAAAAGGCGGTAGGTGTCGTGTCAGTCACGCACGGAGCGAATAAAATAATAGTTAGGCCCATAGTAAGTTATGGTTGTGAAATATGGGTGATGACACAGAAATCTGCCAATGCATTAGATGTGTTTGAAAGAAAAATATTACATAGGACACTGGGCCCAATAAGTGGAAACAACAACTAGCGAATTCGGTATAATAGAGAAATATATGAGCAATATAGCGAACCAACTCTAACACAATACACTATACTGCAAAGATTACGGTGTGCAGGGCACGTGGTCCGCATGCATGAGAATAGCATCCCCAGAAAGTCTAGTGCCATTGGATGGATAGAGAATTGACTTAATTTAGTCGTCAAAATCATTTTAAATACAAACAAAATTAGTATGATTGGATAGGTATATTAAAATAATTGTAGTTTCTCATTTAGTTAATAAATATTCTAATGTTCGCCTCTGGTTAATTGTCAAAAAAGCTGACGTTGACGTAAAAACAATTAGAGAATTGAAAAACGTCAACTTTTTGACAGGTATCCAGAGGCGAAGGTTTTATTAATTAATAAATAAATGCAAAACTATAATTTTATATTTATTTAATTTATTCATCAAAATGAGCTTAAACTCAAATAACATTAGTATGGTTAAATAGGTATTTTTAATACATCTCAAACGAGGTATCACTTGCCATTACGTCCTATTTAAAATTATCTGTCACAGTGGCGCTGTAACGTCATCTGTCACTATTACGTCACTTGTTGCGACTAGTTAACATCTGTTACGTCTATTTATTACCTCCCTCCGAATTTCTCTATTATAAGTATAAACACAACACATTGGAGCACATGAACTTCGAGTCAGAAACGAGAGAGGAGACCTCCTAGAAAAATTTGCAGAAGACTCAGAACTAGTTGTCACTAACACATTTTTCCATTTACCACCTCGCAAGCTGTACACGTAGAAATCCCCTCAAGACAGACCCGGGAAAATTATTAGGAATCAAATATACTACATTTTAGTAAATAAAACATTTCCAAACATCTGTCAAGACTTATCCTGGAGCAGATTTGGAGACAGACTACGTTCCACTGGTGGGAGTATTTCGAGTTAAACTCAAAACAGTGCAGAAAAGAAAAGCGCAATCATACGACCTACGCATGCTGAAAGACCTTGATACGAAGATGAGAGTCACAGCCACGTTAAACGAGCAAATAACTGCAATTAGATAGGAATCGAACGAAGAACAAACGATTAAACAAATTACAGGAATAGTGCAAAATGTAAAGGATAAACACTTAAAGACGGACAGAATAATAAAGAAAAAATCATGGATAACAGATGAGATCCTGAAACTAATGGATGAGACAGGAGAAGCCAAAAATGACGCGGACAAATATAAAACCATAAATTAGAGAAGCGAAATAAGAATAAGAACTAAAATTAGAGAAGCGAAAGAAAAAGAAGCAAGGGAAAGATGGATGCGAAGAAATTGAGACTCTGCAATCAAAGTACGATAGTCACAATGTACACTTCCCGTCATATAAAACTGGTACACTTTTTTTTTCCCAATGTAAACCTGCGTTCAGAAATCAATTCGTTGTTGCCAATACAGATAACGGAATTGCACTAAATCTAAATAAAAAAATAACGTTAAAAATGTATAAAATTTTTAGATAGGTAATATATTTATCATTAACATCAAAAAACCGTATCTAAGAAATTAAATAAGCAAAGACAGGGTTGAGTTATTGTCCAAAATGTTTGAAAGATCTTTAAACCTGTGGTATTGGCACAGAGAACATTGGAATGCATCTACTGTAATTTTACACTTCCATTACCTATCGAACACGAACTGTATTTTGTGTCAATAAGTTTAGTAACAAACTACTAAAAGATTAAATTATTATTTATTATAGGAACAATAACTGTAAAAAAATAACATTTTGCTTTATCCTACGTATTATAAAGTATAAAATATCCGGGGCGAAAAAACGCTTTTTAAAACGTGACAGTTTTAATCCAATATCTCACTGTAATATTTTCATATTTTATTATAATAATTTGAAGTTTGTCTAGATTGATTATCTGTCATTATTTTTGAATTGAAATATTTTCATAAATCGTTATAAAATACAAATCAATGTATGGGTAATTAATCGAGATGATGGAAAATTACAAAATTAATATGAGAATATTTTTTAGGATGCATGTTTAAACAAATTTAATGTGACTGACTGATCGAGAATGCTCGATAATGTTTAGTTTTTAGTATTCTCACAACTGGCGGTCTGTCACACAGTCCTGCTTTTAGCTGGTTTTATATATTTTCGTTGAACTGGCAATGGTGCCCTAGAAATTAGAATGACACATATGACAAGATCAACGTACACAACTTAAAAAACACGATTTTTGATTATAAGAATTGTACCAGTTTTTTATGACGGGAACGGTACATAGGAAAGTTCAAGAACTCACAGGAGGACTAAGACGAAAGCAGAGAGGAAATATAACTGATTCTGATGGAAATATCATCTTGGACAAACAGAATAAAATAAGAACATGGAAAGAATATCTAGAAAAACTATTTAAGACCAAAGAGATAACACCTTTGAGCTAAAAGAAGAGGTAAATGATGGACCAAGAATATTACAGCAGGAAGTTTATTCCGCAATAACACAGTTAAAGGATGGCAAAGCGGCGGGTCCTGATAATATAGAAGCAGAACTAGTCAAACTAATGGACAACGAATCAATAGCAATAATCGCAAAGATATTCAACAACATATACAACTCTGGAGAAATACCAACAGAATGGCTGAAATCTGAGTTTATTGCACTTCCAAAAAAACCAGGAGCCAAAATATATGAAGATTACCGTACTATAAGCCTCATGAGTCATCTTCTAAAACTGTTCCTAAAGATAATTCATAAGAGAATCTACAAGCTCTGTGAAAGTCAAATTTCTCCCAACCAGTTCGGGTTCACAAATGCTGTTGGTACTAGAGAGGCTTTATTCTCAGTACAAGTCTTATTCCAGAGATGCAGAGACGTCAACTGCGACGTTTACGCATGTCTGGTTGATTACGAGAAAGCGTTTGATCGAGTACAGCACGCCAAGATGATGCAAATACTAAAAGAAGCAGGAATTAACAAACAAGTTCTGAAAATAATTAGAAATCTTTCTACTACTGGAATCAGAAAACAAATCTCAGAGTTGAAGGTAAACACACTGACTATGTGAAAATCATGCGTGGCGTGAGGCAAGGCTGTATTTTGTCTCCTTCAATCTTGAATCTGTATTCTGAAAGAATATTTATCGAAGCTTTGCACGAAATTAAAAAAGGTATTCTACTAAGTACTGGTTACCGGCTTAACAACATCAGATATGCAGATTACACCATAGTATTTGCGGACAACTTAGAAGACCTACAAGTTCTTATGAACAAAATCACAAATTACAGTCAACAATATGGACTCAATATAAACGTTACAAAGACAAAGCTTATAATAAAGCAAGAAAAGGATAACAAAAGGTCAACTCTACGTCAACCAATCTCCTGTAGAAAGAGAGACGCAATACAACTACCTCGGCACCATAATAAATGAAGAATGGACCAACAACCAGGAGATTAGAGCACGCATCGCAAAAGCTAGATCCACCTTCAATGGGATGGGGGCCTTCTTTAAAAGTCACAACCTTTTTTTTAATACAAAAGTAAGAATGCTGCGATGCTACGTCTTCTCTGTCCTTTTATATGGTGTTGAATCGTGGAGCTTGAACGAAGATATGAGCAAAAAACTGGAAGCATTTGAAACGTGGCTATATCGGAGAATACTTAAGATCCCGTGGACTGACCAAGTCACAAATGAGGAAGTTCTTAGAAGAATGAATAAGAACCGAAAGATACTGACCACCATTAAATTGTGAAAGTTACAATTCTCCGGTCATATTATACGAAATGAATCCAGATATGCTCTCCTTCAAGCCATCCTGCAAAGAAAAATATTTGGAAAGCGAGGTCCAGGAAGAAGAAGAACATCTTGGTTGAAGAACCTTAGAATCTGGTTCAATACAACATCTGTGCAGCTTTTCCGCGCTGCTACAGATAACATAAAGATTGCCATGATAATCGCCAACATTCGTAACAAATAGGCACATCAAGAAGAAGAAGTATAAACGTTCAAAAGATACGAAGGGGGACTTTTGACGAGCACTGTATACACCTAGACATGTTTTTTATTAATGTATTAAAGTTTCGACCCTTAAGTAGTAACATAATAAATATAAAAAACGTACATTTAATACACAATTTTACACTTCTTTAAGTGATATCTTGAATTTTTGATATTGTCTTAAATGTTCTCGAACTACGTTTTTTATGTGGAATAACTATTACTGAATTTTCTTAAAAATGAAGATAAGTGTTTATTATTAAAATAGTCATTGACTTGAGTTGAATGTATTGGCGGCCGACATTGCTCGCTATATATAAACAATATTACTAAACAACCTTAACGTTAATATCAAGGAGGCACAGATATCTGGGTATTTATAGGTACAAATATAAACAAAAGTACTGACATCTAGTATCATATTATAGGTATTGCTATTAAACAAGACGAAAAGCTCAGGTGCGTTTTATCTGATAAATTTTTTTGCCTAATCACTTTCATGAGATACCCCAAAAATAAGGTTCAAGAGGTCACCCAGGCGAAAAGGTGTTAAATTTTTTTAAACAATTTTTTTTATAAATTGTATCAATAAATTTGTTTGACCCGGGCAATATTTTTTCCGTTCTTTCCATATTCTACTTCGTGAATCTGATCTAGCAAAATTTGTAGACCTTCGATATTTTCTGACAGAATTACTGTATAGTCCGCGTATATAATTACATTACGCATTTCCCCGTTGATTAAAATTTCATATGGCTGACGCTCAAGTGCCTTTTTAAATAGCTGTTTCGAGTAAACATTGAAAAATGTTGGGGACAAAATGCAACCCTGTCTGACTCCTTGTTACATGGAGATTTTATCGGTGTAATGGTCTCCGATTATTACGATAGCAGCTTAACTCAAGTACAGATTTTTAATGACACGAATATCTTAGTCATAATATTCCTACATCGTTTAGCATTTAAATTAATTTCACATGCTGTACTTTAACTAACGACTTTTGGAAGTTAATGAAGCATGCAAATACATCTTTTCTACGTAGATCCATATTGAAATTAAACGGGAGGAACACCGTGAGGAGCCTTGATGCAAAGGAAATTTTATCAGATCTTGAAAATATTTTTAAATATGTTCCATCCTACTATTAATATCGCACACGATTTTTGCGAAACTGCAAAATTCATTAAAAATGTTTAGTTATATTTATATTTAATTAATTTTTTTTACAGCTGGAGAAGAGAAGTGAAGCAGACTTTGGGAAGCAGTACGAACGACATATGTTTGCCCTAATTACACTGAAATGTCTGTTGCATTCTGATATCAAGAACTTCTGGATTGCTTCAAACTTAGCAGATTTGGACGTATACGATGATATTGTAATAAACATAACGTACCAAAATGGTAACAATGAGCTATTTCTAATACAAGTGAAAACAAGAAAATCCGAATCTCCTATAGTTGCCCAGAGTTTTCTTTCAAGGAAAAAAGATTGTTCACTGGAAAAATATCAAGATGGTTATTTAAACATTACTACAAATGAAAAAATCAAATCTCTTATTGACTATAACGAAAACAGTAAATTATTTTTTATTCATCTGAATAATTTTAAAGTCGAATTAACCAAAAAAACAGAAGAGCTGGAGTTTGAGAAGTTAAGTATTAAAGATTTTAGAGATTTCATAACAAGTATAAATTTTGAATCATCTCCTGGCTTTAAAATTGTTGATAAAACTGAGGGATTTGATAAAAACTTTTTAAACAGATTTTACTTTTATCCAAATCAAGTACAATTAGATTGTATAAAAGAAAAAATTCAAGAAACGTTGAGTGGAAGTAAGGAGTCTACGATTGGAAATGCTTATATTCAGTACTTTTATGAATATTTTTCTTCTGGTAATTTTATACGAAAAATTACTATGCTGGATATAAAGTTACTGTTATTAAAATTATTGGATGTATTTGGAGCGTTTACTCCACCTTCAGATATAAAATTTGAAAGACCAAGAATTTTGGAAACTTTTAGCAACTTCTCTTTCTCTATCATATTTAACTTAGAGTCTGAACGTATTATTTGGGCACAAATTATGCATAAACTAAAAAAGTATTTTAATTTAAATATCAATAATGACAAACTATTTGACTATTGGGAACAACGCTTACCAGATGAAGTACAAGAATGTATTAGAAAACAAGAAGAAATGCTGCAAAATTATGAAAACTTAAATGTAAAAACATTGTATCTCTTTATGGTGGCAACTAGACTGGTACCTTTTTATACAAAAACTGAAAGTTTTCAACTGAAAACCCATATGCTTGAGTTACTAACACAACTGAATATATACACTGTAATTTATAATACAGACAAATGTACGGAAATAAATTTTCCAAAAAACTGCAAGGTTTTTAAATCTATGATGGATATATTTTATATGTCTAAAGAGTTGTTTGACCAAAACATTAACAAAATTTTTATATCGTTCAGAAAAAAACTGAGGTTGCCCATAAGTAGTTTAATTGCAAATTACGGAATTGGAAAATGTATCTCTACAGATCAGTTTGTACAGTTTTACAACAAAACCATATATATGAACAACGAAAACTATAGCAAAAAAGAAATATACATTAACAGAACCTTAACAAGATGTATATTAAATGAAAACATATTATTCGATTCAAGTATTCCATCCTGTATTATTTTCAATTTTCCTGAAAATTTAGAACTAGATAAAATAAACAATCGTTTCGTTTTTAATTATCAAAAGGATGGCTATAAAGTATATGTTGCAACATTTCAACATCTTGAAACATTTTGGATAACGCACACATCGTCTTATAGCTTTAATGTGTTTAAGGAAATTGAACCGTTAATTCGTCCAAAATTTTGTATTTTGCAATACGAGTTTACTAAAGGAATAGCAAATTACTTTTTATTAAATTCAACGATAAATGTAGAACATTTTGAAAAATATAAACATACTGAAGAAATTACTGACAACACTTATATGGAGTTTTGCCGACACACTCAAGTAAATATTATTTGTAATAATGCTGGTATGGGAAAATCCATGCTCCTTAAATATCTTTTACAAAACTTTCCACCAGAAGAGTATGTTATCTATATTGAACTTAGTAAATGGGCAAAACAAATTAATTTATTGAGAACATTTGAAGATTTTGTTACGTTTTTAAAGAAAAATTTTGTAGAAAATGAACCCATAGGCATTTGCAAAATGTCTGAATCTGTTTTGGATTGGTACATTAAGAATAATCAATTAGTTTTACTTATTGATGATTTGGAGGAAGTACAAGAAACATCTGTTTTAGATATTTTCAAAGCAGCAATAAACCTTGGATTACGATTATCGATTGTTGCTAGATCGCATCATAAAAAAAAGTACGAAAATATTTTTGGAGTACTTTCGTTTGAATTAACTGAGTTCACAGTTGAAGACCAAGATAGTTTTTTTGTCAAGTTTTTTAACAAGCATAAAATTAAGGATGCGTCCAAAATATTAAATGATTTTAAAAGCAATGTTAGTCTATTTGAAACGTCGAATATTGGATTATGCCAACAAACTATGATGCTTGCCAGAATCTTTGAAGATAATAAAAAAGCTCAAGTTAAATCTACAATTGATTTGTATGAACAATATGTCAGTACGGTTTTAAATAAAATTACTAGTCAAGAGCCTCAATTCGTTTATAATACGGTTTGCAAATTAGCACTAGCGAATATTTTTACAGAAAACATAGTGAAAGAAGCAATTGAGTGGAACGAATTTAAATTGCATGTTAAAATGCTAAAAAACGAAAACAAGAGAAGTTTACTAACCGAAACCCACGAAGGGTCTCTTCCGGTATTTAGCCATAAAACTTACGCTGAATTTCTTGCTGCAAAGTGGCTAAGCGAGCATTTTACTCAGATTACACGGTTTGACGTCAAAATCATTTATAAAAAATTATACACACAGCAACTGGTAACGACAAGATGGTTCCTTGATATGATGTTAGTAAAAAATTTAAAAACTACCAACAACATTCAGTTACCCAACATTGGTTATTGCACGTATTTGTCTGATAATATTGGAAGAAACCAGTTACACTATACTATGAGCTACGGGAAGACATTTGATATTCATACATTTGAAAATCCAGAACAAACTGCTATTATTTTCAAAAATAACGAACTTCTTTTAAAGGTATCCCAAACAGAACCAATTAAAACTAATCAAGATGAGCCATATCCAATGTTTTCTGCTAATAATCTACTTGGAATTCCTTATAAGAGCTATGATATTAATTTATATGTTGGCCTTCAACAGTTTCTTAATGAAACAACATACTGTAATGATGAACAACCTGTAAAATTTGTCTTGCATTTTGATAATGACAACACTAATTCTTCTAATACATCTGATATTTACAAATTGTTGTTTAATAAACGTGATAATCTTCTTGAAAAATCCCCAGTGGAATATGCAATTTTAGCAGGCACTTTAATAAATATTGAAAAGGTGCTAAGATACAATATCATATATACCACAGTAGATTTTTCAAATCTAGGCAACGAAAAGTATTTTATGTTATATTATTCTGCAACAAATGGATTCAAGAGGATAATCAAAAAGCTGCTAACCATAGATAATCTTAAGAAGGATGTAATAATGGTAAGTACATATCCCTGTTATTACTTAACACTAAAGCTTATTGTGTTTGTGGCATATTGTTATTCCCTACACCCAGTCTAGAATTTGTACACCCTATAGCAGTTTGTACAGTCTTTTGCTTGATGTGCCCTAAATACACTAGGTTTCTTCTTGGTTATCCATACAGTTTGTGTCTTTTTAAATTCTTCGCCTCACAATCGCAATATACATGTTTTAAAGTTTCTGGTTTCTTATCAGTGCCTGCAGTTAAGGTCTTCATTGTAAATTCCTATTTTATTCGGGAATTATCTTACTGGTGCGTAACTATTCAACATTCCTGTGACTGTTTTAAGTTTTTTCCTGCCCATATAAAGCAGTTTCTATGTTCTTTTTTTACATGGTCCACTATTGAAGATTTTTGTATGTATTTTTTTGCGAATCTCTTTCAATATCGCTCGCTCGTGACACCCACTGTGATCCAGTCTTTTACAGCCCTACAAACTGCAGCCTTTAGTATTCCAAGAGTTACAGCCCGTCTGTTTGATTCTTTTTTTCAAGCTGACCTGCTTTTTCGTTGCCTTCGGTGCCCGGATGTCCTCAGTACTCAGACAAGCTCAACCTTGTTCTGGTCTTCTAGTTCATTCAGTTCCTTGGTCCACTCTCACTCCAACCTAGATGTCTCGTATTTTTCCACCAGATTTACTTCGTTGCCTCCAATATAGATATTTCCGCTAGATACTAGGTTTGTCATAAATTTTGTTTTGGAGTTGTTTATTTTAAGACCCACACTGGCACACACTAACTGAAGTTCATATAACATTGTACATATCTCCTTGAGATTGTCCGAGAACAAAACTATGCCGTCTGCGAATTTCAAATTTGTTAATCTTCTACCGTCAATGTTCAGGCTTTTCTTTTCCCAGTTAAGTTTTTTACAAGTTAATTCTAGTACTGCAGTAAACAGTTTGGCGATAAGGTATCATTCTGTTGGACTCCTGTGCCGATTGGGATATGGTCCTTTTTAAATTCTACCATGTCAAAGGCTTTATGAAAATCTACAAAAGCCAGAACCAGTGGTGGATTGTATTCGATAGTCCTTTTTATTACCATTTTAATGCTCTGTAGGTGATCATTTGTTGCAAATCCGGTACGAAATCCCGCTTGCTCTATTGGATGATAGAAATCCAAGTTTTTTTTAAGACACTTCGTTACTATTCTTGTAAGGAGTTTGTATAGGTGACTAAGAAGACTTATAGGTCTGTAGTTTTCTAATTCATTTGAATCTCCTTTTTTGTACAATAGAATTACCTCAGCACTGTGCCATTTATCAAATATATTACTGTCCAAAAGGCACATGTTAAAAAGTTTTTTTATTTTCTTAAGTAGGCAAGTGGAAGGTAAGCATTTTGATTGCATCAGTAACTACACAATCTTCGCCTGGAGATTTGTTATTCTTATAATAAATGTTGCTTTTTATAATATGCTGTTGTGGTATTTTGATTTTTTATGGCTTTTCACAAGAAAGAATCAGTGCTTTCGGTAGTGTCAGTTTTCACAAATATTTATTTAAAGATTGATTTTTTATGCAAAATAAAAGTTTCTTTATTTCTTTGTAAGCGTTGTGTATTTTTTTTGTCTATTTTCATTCTGGTTGTTTGTCATCTTTTTCTTAATTTACGTTTTGTTGCGATTTTTTGTTAAAAATTAGAGGTGATTTATGTTTTATGGATGAAATGAGTTGTGTGGGATTGGCTAATTATGAGGATTGCTCTATATTTTTTGTAAAGTTAAATACTGCTCTCTCTACTAATTCCTCTATATTAGCGGAATTTTAGCCAGAATGTTCAAGAAAGTCAAGAATGTTCGAAATTTTATGTCTGTCAGCAGCCCAATATGTGGCCTTCTTCGCAGTTAGACACTGAAGATTTAAGTTTTGCATAGCTTGTCGTAGTTGACACTCCGGAAGCGAGTACTATCTTTATTTAAATATTTTTACCTGACAGATGTTTTATTGGTTATATTTTAAATTTAACAAATTTTCGCACTGACAATTTAGTTGGCCTGTAATATTCACACACACACATACACACACACACACACACACACACACACACACACACACACACACACACACACACACACACACATACGCAAAGCATTCAACTCAACCCCTAGTGGCATGTGTATACCACTGCTAATCAGTGAGATCCACATGTCCGAATATCAAACCGGTCTCGCTCCAGAAGAGCTAATCATTCTGGATCGGTACCTATCTGACCCCCAGGTTTTTCCTCCACCCCTTCTCTACATCTGACATACGTAGCGAAGGCTTATGAACTTTACGTCGGGCGATTTGGGTAATAAACAACACCCTCCATACATGGTTGTGGTTAAGCCACCTTAAATTTAGGGGTAGCTAAAAGCTTTTCTCCCTAGTTACTTGACTGAATTTAATTTTTTGATTAGCATTACATTGGACTAAAATCTCTAAGAAAATGTGTGCCCTGCTCGGAGAAGCACCAACCTAAGTTGGTGCCCCTCCGTACAGAAAAAGTATGTGTTCGGTCACTCAGCTGCCGATTTGGCAAAAAATTAATTTGTTCTCCTCTCCAGCTGAGCACCCGACTGGTCTGGCCACCGAGCTCATGCTTGCCGCACATGACCTCGATGCTCAGAAGTTCGCGATGCTGGTCTTCCAAATAGACCTGCTTTAAGGGCCTAAGCCAAATGTTTGGCTGTACGAACAGAACATATGGTTCTCTTTGTACTATATTCGCATGGTGAGATCGCATGGACCCGGGAACTATTAATAATTAACATACTACTTGCAACTGTTCATTCGCGGTAACAGAAGGTATTTTAATAGGTTTTTATGATATACAGAGTGGCCCAAAAGTCTAGAAACGGCTAATTATCTCGTAAATTACCAGACATAACTATACAAAATTTGAGATGCACCTACTTTGGGATACGGAGATTCCATATTTGATATTTGCAATGTTGCCAGATTTACCGTTTCCCTTATATTATTAGTAACTTTGGTTTTTCAAATTCATTACCCTGTATATTCACTCATTATTGGAATCTCCGTTTCAATACGAGTTCAACCATATGTAACACTTATGATTTTATGTAGTCTGGAAGGTCTTAAATACATAAAACAGAAGTCTGGCAACGCCTAATTGTCTCAATAAATTTTTTAATACTAACTATTTTTACCTACATTAAAACGTAACAATTGATAGATTACAACAGTTTTTAACACAATGGTTACTTTATCAAATGTTCAATATGTTCTCCATTTGTGAGTTGACAGTGCCCTAATCGATGATAGAATGCGTTTACCGCATTTTTCCATGATTGTCTAGAATTTATTCAAGATTCATCGATTTTTCGTTGCATTAGTTCTGCATTAGTTGCTGGTTTAGTTTTGTAAACTAAATTTTTTAAGGATTTCCAATAAAAATTATCGTTTGGATTGAAATCAGGTGAACGTGGAGACCATTCAATTCTACCTCGTCTACCAATCCATCGTCCTGGAAATATCTCTTCTAAATAACCCCGAGCATTTATTCCAAAATGAGCTGGAGCTCCGTCTTGTCCATATCTAATTAAAATCGGCACCAAACAAGTTTATCAATGTAGGTACAATTTCGTTTCTAAGTAACATTTCGTAACTGTGTGAAGTTAAATTTCCTTCGATATAAAATGGCCCAATTAACTGAGTAACCTACTGTATCTGACCATAAATTTAATTTTTTTGGTCTTTGAGTTTGGTTTTCAAGCATCCCGTATGGATTTACGTCACTTTAGTACCTTAAATTGTGTCGATTTACACTTCCACATAGTGTAAAGGCTGCTTTATTGGACAAACATAATATTCTGTTAACGAAATTTTTATCCTTTTCCATTTTATCCATCATTACCTCAGTAAACTCTAATCAACGATCGAAATCATCTTTACTTAATTCTTGCAATAAGTTAAATTTGTATCGTTTAAAAATATTCTTATGTAATACACGTAAGACTGAAGAACGACCTACATCATGTACTTGTGCAACCCTGCATGAGGATGTATGTGGATCTTTAACAAAACTTTGCATTATATCTAGTTTTGTTGTCACTTATAACTTTTTTGATCTAACTTAACGGTGTCTATCTAGTAAATTCGTAATTCGTAATTTGCAATTTGTAATTCGGTGTAAATGTAATGTAAATTCGGTAAAATTTGGTGTAAATGTTCGGCGTTATTTAAAAGAGGTATTTCCCGGACGATGGATTGGTAGACGAGGTAGAATTGAATGGCCTCCATGTTCACCTGATTTCAATTCTAGAGATTATTTTTATTGGGGATACTTAAAAAATTCAGTTTACAAAACTAAACCAGCAAGTCTTGCAGAACTAAGGCAACGAAATATCGATGAATCTCGAAATTTCTAGACAATCATATAAAAATGTGGTAGACGCATTCTACCATCGATTAGGGTACTGTCAACTCACATGGAGCACATTTTGAACACTTGATAAAGTAACCATTATGTTAAAAATGTTGTAATCTATCAATTGTTACATTTTAATGTAGTTAAAAATAGTTAGTATTCAAAAATTTATTGAGACAATTAGGCGTTGCCAAACTTTATATTTTATGTATTTAAGATCTTCCAAACTACATAAAATCATAAGTGTTATATATGGTTGAACTTGTATTGAATAGGAGATTCCAATTATGGCTGAATATACAGGGTGATAATTTTGAAATCCTCGTATCTCAAAATAGGTGTATCTTAAATTTTGTACAATTATAACTAGCAATTTACCAGATAATTGGCCGTTTCCAGACTTTTGCGCCACTCTGTATATTGTTTTTTTTTGGTGAGCAAAATTGATATTTTATTTGTATTCTTACTTTGTATTAAACAGACCACTTTTAGTTTGAAAACTTGTTCGTAGAAGACCAAAAAGGGAAAATATCACGAAACGATTTTTAAGTGTCTGCATAGTTGTAATGTTTCTGGGATGCACAACCTACTAATATTTTATGTCAATATTATGAATAACATCTTGAAGTCATTCTTAGAACCCTCAGACCATCTAAGATCTGCCCGAAACTAAGCGTTGTCGCTTCATTTTTATCCGACATATTAAGATAATTATCCTAAAAAAGACGTCAAATATTGTAGTATTCCATTACCTTCAACAGTATATAACAAATACATTTTCTTATTCCTTATCAAACCATTAACGCCGAGATTAATAAATTATTGATTTTGTATTATTTTTTGCAATATTATTAATAAACTGTGTTTAAATAATAAGAAAGTTCATAAAATATTTTTTATGAGATATTTCATTTCTGAGATATTAAGTGTTACCTTAAAGCAACGCTAGGTGCTAGGCCTACCTAGTTTTTGTTGAAAATAATAAACCAAAAAATTAAAGCATTTGGGATACAGTAAAGTAGGCAATAAAATAAAAATAGATATTTATTCATAAAAAATGTAATTCGGTGTGATTAATTCTAAAAATTAACATTATCGAGAGTGAAACGATATAAAAAGAAGAAGTATATAATCCAATCACATTTTAAACACATTGTTCTAAGAATAGATACACATGTTTTAGACACACATCTTCTCTTTTCTCATCTGGAATGTGCTGTATCAAATGATTGATGGTGTCAAAACGAATGTCATTCGATACTCAGCTGTCGAGAGATACTGTCAAGAAAGTCGACGGTCTTCCACTTCGTTTACTAAGTACACTATACTTCGCTTAATATGCGCTTACAATCTCTCTTGTAAAATTTAATTGCGATACCTTTTCTCTGCCAGTTTATTATGCCTATTATGCCTATTATACAATATCCAACTATTTTGTAATGCAACATCGAGCATCCAAGTAAAAATTTACCAATACCATTTTTTGCCGCGAATACTGATTTGGTAGCAACTTAAATGGATTGCAGGGAGTGAAAACGTACCCTGGAACAGATTTCGGATCTGATCACAATCCCGTAGTAGGAAAATTGAAAATTAAACTTATGAAAATTAAAATACAATCCTTAAAGTAAATTGATAAAAATAGTTTAAAACAACCTAATGTTAAACTAAAAGTCACAGAAAGATTAAATGAGACAATAGCGGATATCACGACAAGATCTAAACAACCAACCAGTATAGAAGACAAATGGAATTGTATTAAAAAAGCTAATATAACCACCACCAAGTCTCTGATCGCTTCCCAAAAGTACAAAAAGAAGAATTGGATGACTGACGAAATAATATCAATGACGGACGACCGCAGATCATTTAAAAACAAAGACCGAACCAAACATCAGCAGATTAACCGACAAATACGAAAAGAGTGTCGCAAAGCTAAAGAACAGTGGCTGCTAGACAGGTGTGCAGAAATGGAGGAATTGGAAGAAAAACATGACCACTTTAACATACATAAACTCATTAAAGAAGGTATCCTCCTCCTCCTAAGTGCCTTCTCTATTGAGGTTGGCGATCAATATGGCAAATTTCTCTCTGTTCTGGGCTAGATGGTTTAAGTCATTTCCTGTTGTGTGAGTCCAATCTCTGATGTTTCGGAGCCAGGATTTCTTCTTTCTTCCTATACCCCTTTTACCCTCGATTTTGCCTTCTAATATTACCTGGAGCTGCTCAAATTCCTTATGGCGCATTATGTGTCCTAGATATGACGTCTTTCTAATTTTGATTGTATTAACCAGATGAGGTCGTGTGTTCATTATTTCCAGTACCTCTTCATTTATAGTTTTGCTGGTCCACCTTATTCTTAGCATTCGGCGGTACATCCACATTTCGAATGAATTCAGTTTGTTGACGTCATACTGTTTTAATGTCCAAGTCTCACAGCCATATAGTAGTAGAGACCACACATAACACTTTGGTGTTCTTAACCTTATTGTGATTGATACCTTGGGGTTACAGAGCATTTTACGCATGTTTATGAAGCCAGATCTTGCTATTTCAATACGTCTTCTAATTTCTTTTGAGTGGTCCAGTTGACTGTTTAGCTCTCTGCCCAGGTATATGAAGCTTTGGGAGCTCTAAACGGTGATACCATTGATTTGTATGTTGGGTGTAATTTGTTCATGGGGGTTCTTGTGGAATACCATGATTTTGGTTTTGGAAAGATTAATATCCAAACCTAGTGTGTGACTTTCTTCTGATAGTATGTTCATCAATATTTTTAGTTGGTCTTCTTCAAAGAAAAAGAACAAATAAGGTATAGGTCATACAAAACCTTGCAGTTTTAACAGTATTGTGAAGACTAATAAATTAATTACTGATCCCAAAGATCTACTTTAACATTGGAGAAACTACACACAGCAATTATACTCAGACAACATTAGAAGACACTCTGAAAGTGCACATAAAAGTGAACCCTCCCCCATAATATTGAAGTCAGAAGTTGTAAGGGCAATCAAACAGAGCAAATGGGGAAAAGCACCAGGCCCAGGCGACATATACATAGAGATTCTAACAATGTTGAGTGAAGACAATTTAGACGCCTTGGTAGATCTTTTTAATGACATTTATGGGTCCGGTCAAATACCTCAGGACTGGCTTCAATCAACCTTTATACCAATCCCAAAAAAGCCAAACGCTAATAGTTGCGACCAATTTCGAATGATCAGCTTATTAATCCAGGTCTTAAAACTCTTCTTAAAGATAATTCACACAAGAATATACAACAGATGTGAAAGATACATTGGCCCCATACAATTTGGTTTCAGACAAGGATTTGGCACAAGAGAAGCACTTTATTGTTTCACTGTCCTACTTCAAAAATGCAGAGATCAGAAAAAAGATGTCTTCCTATGCTTTATAGATTACCAGAAAGCGTTCGATTGTGTTAATCATTCAGAATAAGTAAGACTGCTCCAGGAACGTTCGATAGATGAGAATGACCTTAAAATCATAAAGAACCTTTATATGAATCAAGTGGCATCTGTGAGAGTAGGAGTTGAATCTACATCATATTTCTCAATCGAAAAAGGTGTACGACAGGGTTGTGTTCTGTCACCGCTACTTTTTAATCTTTACTCTAAAACGATTTTCGATAGAGCCTTAAGTGACACTGAAGATGGAATCAAAATTAACGGACAGTCTATTAGTAATCTTCGCTATGCTGATGATACAGTCATAATAGCTGACAGCCAATAAGCGCTACAACGACTAATAGATAAAATAAACACTAAAGGAGAACGACTGGGCTTAAAGATTAATATAGACAAGACGATGGTAATGGTGGTTAGTAAAACACGAAATATGCAATTAGATATAAGAGTAAACAACAAGAACATTCAAAAGGTCTCCAAGTTCAGAAATCTCGTATGTTATATAACTGAAGATCTAGATCCAAACATAGAGATACGTAGCAGGATTGAGCAAGCCAGAACAGCATTTACTAATATGAGAACCTTGCTAATCAACAGCAGCCTCAACTTAACGCTTCGATATCGCTGTGTAAAATGTTACATTTACTCCATACTGCTAAATGGTGTAGAAACCTGGACCATAAAGGCCAATGTGATGAACGGATTGAAGGCCTTTGAAATGTGGGTATTTAAAAGACTACTTAAAATTCTCTGGAGAGATCACACAACAAATATCGAAGTATTAAATCAAATGGACAGAGAACGAGAATTGCTGCCAATAATGAAAAAAAGAAAAACTGCTTATCTGGGTCATATATTTCGAAATTTCAAGTACCAGTTCTAAAAGATTATTATGGAAGGGAAAATAGAAGAAAAACAAGGTATTGGAAGGAAGAAATACTCATGGCTTAAAAACATAAGGTATTGGACAAACCTCGATGCCCATGCACTTTTTAGAACCACACAAGATCGAGAGGAGTATGCCAAAATTGTTGCCAACATATACTAATTGGATAGGGCACCATAAAAAGAAGAAGCAGCAACTTACATTCTGATCCATTTAGTCAGTTCCTATCATAAATGTATTATAATTAGCGACCAATTTCTGTCTACAAACAATTATGTTTCGTTTGGGTTTCTGAGAAAATCTTCTTACTTGACCTACTTCTTGAGTGCCGCAGGATGATAAAATCATTGTTACTGCTACATTATCCATCCATCGGACATATAATTGTCCATCATTTCGTTCAATAGCTATTTCAAAATAACCTTGATCTTTTTTCAGAAACTCATTTTTAGGAGTTAACGGACATCCTCTGTGAACTCGGTTTTCACGAATGGTATCTAGGTATAGCGTTATAACCACAAAATTTTAAAAATACAAATAAAGCCGTGCCATAAAACAAATTATCCATATAAATATTGTATCTTAGATTGCTTTTCTCGGCTGGCAGATCGTCTAATAGTAATAATAAAAGACTAGCAGCTTTTTCAAATAGTTTTTCATAGTCATTATTTGATTTTGGATTTTTTCTAATCTAATCTAATCTAATCTAATCTTCAAATCTAATTGGCTTTCCTCTAATAAAATGCTTGCAGCTATGTCTGCCGAAGTATTTTATCATACTTTTATCATGAAATAAATGTTCTTCCGGTACAAAATTTTCAACATAACTTTTTTTAAGCATGTTCATAAGAGACCGTATTTTCCACGCCTTCTCATTTTGGTTGATTTGGTATTATCTGAACAGTGCAAAAACCGGCAAATCTGTAAAAATCGATCTCTTTGCATGGCCTTGGATACTACATAATTTTTCATATCATCACTGTAATCCTAATAATGCCACCCGTATGGTTATTGATTATACCCACTTATATATAAAATAGTATTAAACAAACGGATCTCCTCACCTGTTATCTTTAACAGGATCGGGAGAATTTAAAAATAATGCATAGCGACGACTTTCGTCCACTAAAAGTTGGATAAATGCATCATTTACAAACTGTTCAAACATTTTTGTTGGAAACATTTGTTCATATTTAGAATAGTCGGGTTTTGGAAATACCGATACACGTTCTTTGTCAAAGTCTGCTCCCTTTAGCCATTGAGGTTGATTTTGAGGTTTAAGAAGTCTATCTGAAATCCAATTTTTTACCAATTCAGGATAAAAATTATGGCCACGGCCAAGAATATCTTCATTTTGTATATAATCTTCATTCAAACCAATTCTTTCATTATTTGGTATTCGATTTCTGCTTGGGCAGGTAATTGACGGAATGAAAGGTTATCTACCAGCCTAAAAATGGTATATATTAACATTACATTACATTACTAAGGCCATACGTTTTTATTAAAAAAGATTTGATTACTATATCAATACATACCCTCCTCCATCTTCATCTCCTGAATCCTCGTCAGTAACTACATTTGTATCTGGAAGTTCTATAAAAATATCACCATATAATTCGTCATTATAATTTATATCAAGGGCTTGAGCAAGCGAAAAACCTCGTATAGAACAAAAATGATAAAATTTAAAATATAGGTTGTACAAGCGCCTAACATTTGTAACATAACATAGGTAGTACAAAAACAAAAAAAAACTGTCAACGGCATAAGAATGTAGAAGGCAAGGGGAAACCACATTAAAGATTCTACAAAGATATCCCTAGTACAATTGTCACATGGCTGTACAAAAAAGTAACTGTTACTGATCATGGATATAGGAGGCCAAGATCCGGCAGGGGAGGCAAATCACACATAGACCACAGGGCCTCTCAGGTCGATATCAAACGAAATCCCTGTGAAATACCCATTAAAAATACATCGTCCAAAAAGAAGACTAAAATCGACAGAAAGTGTCTGAAGATAGGCACGTGGAATGTTAAGTCCATATACTAAGCAGGTTAAGTTCATAATGTCATTCAGGAATTGCAAAGACTTGACATAAAAATATTAGGACTAAGTGAAAGCAGATGGCCCAATTCAGATGATGTATTAGTAGGCCAAACAAAAATATACTACTCTGGTAATGACAACGACGCAAATCACTGGAACGGAGTAGCGATATTAGTTGACAAAACTACCCAGAAATTTGTAACTGGCTTCTTACTTATCTCGGATAGAGTTATAATGGCAACACTAAAAACAGCTCAATCTAGAGTCAATATAATTCAAGTATAGGCTCCCACTGCAGAAAAGTCGGATGAAGAGCTCGAACAGTTTTATAATGGAGAAGACAGATTGGCTCAATTCTGCCAAGAGACTGATTTTATTCTCGCGAATACTTTTAATGATCTGCCATCCAGGAGACTCTATACATGGAAATCTCCAGCAGACAACCAACATAACGTCATCAGAAACCAAATTGACTACCTTCTCATCTGCAAACGATACCGAAATTGCATAAAATCAGTAAAATCATAACCCGGAGCTGATGTGAGATCAGATCTCAACCCAGTTGTAAGAAGGTTTAGAATTAATCTAAAAAAGCTTGTGGCTAAAACTAAAGTAGAGAGGATACAAGTATCCCGTTTGAAAGATGCATTAACAAAAGAGCAAGTCACACTAAAAATTAAAGAAGAGCTCACCAAAATAGAAATTATTCCTACTGAAGATACGAACAGAAAATGGCATATATTAATAGATGCTCTTATATGCACATCTAAGACAACACTAACAAGAAGTTCATATAGACCCAAAGACAAAAACAGGTATAATAATATACACACATAAATAAGGAGAAAGGTCAAAGATGCAAAGAAAAGATGGTATAGTGACAGATGCGAAGAGATTGAACAATTGGTGGAAAAATATGATAACTTAAACCTTCATAAAACAGTAGGAAAATAATTGGCACTAATATTAAGAAAAAATCAAACATACTGCTGGATAAAAACGGCAAAATAATTATAGACGTCGGTGAAAGGCTTGAAAGATGGCAGAAATATATTCAATAGCTATTTAAAGACGAACGGACTGAGATAGTACTAGAGCAGGAAAAGTTCGACAAAGTCCCAGACATAACAGAAAATGAGGTATTAGAGGTGATAAAGCGAAAAAATAATAACAAGGCAACAGGTCCTGACGAAATACCTGTAGACAAAATACGGTTAATAGAACAACAGCAAATTGGAATACTTATTCGATATAATATACAGTACAGGAATCATTCCCAGAGATTGGCTGGTGTCAACATTCGTAACACTATCAAAAAAACCAAATGCAAAAGAATGCCAAGACCACCGGATAATTAGTTTAATGAGTCATACGCTCAAAAAAGTTTTAAAAATTATACACCGGAGAGTACATAACAAACTTGAGCAGGACATGAGTGACACACAATTTGGATTTAGAAATGCACTGGGAACGAGGGAAGCCCTGTTCGCTGTAAATGTACTCGTGCAAAAGTGTATGGATGTTAATCATCCAGTATATATGTGTTTCTTGGATTACAACAAAGCCTTCGATAAAGTCAGACATAACCGTCTTATCGAATTACTTGAAAAAAAACTTAGATATAAGAGACATCAGGAGCATTAGCGCTATCTATTATAATCAGATCGCTGTGGTAAAAGAGAACACCGTCTTTTCAAATGATTTACAAATTAAGAGGGGCATCAGGCAGGGCTGTGTCCTGTCTCCTACTTTGTTTAGAGGAAATAATCCAGAAAGCACTAGAAGAACTAACTATGGAAATAAAAGTAAATGGCCGACCAATCAATAATATACGGTTTGCCGACGATACTATTTTATTAGCGGAATGTCTTGAGGATTTACAACAAATGGTTGACAGATTGGTAGAAGTCAGTGAAGAAAACGGACTGTCTGTAAACACAAAAAAGAAACAATTTATGGTAATTACAAAAGCCCAACAGCACCAAGAAAACATAATACATGGAGAATAAATTAAAAAAGTTGAAAAATAGAAATATCTGGGTACAGTAATTATTGAAAATAATGATTACACAGAAGAGATTAAGGCAAGAAGAGGACAGGCAAGAAATTCTTTCAACAAACTGAAAAAAGTACTCTGTAGCAGGGACATTTCAATTTCTTTAAAGATAAGACTTCTGAGATGCTACGTGTTCTCCGTATTATTTTATGGGTTGGAGGCTTGGACTTTAAAGAAAGATGTTTCGGACAGATTGAAAGCTTTCGAGTTATGGGCCTATAGAAGGATATTAAGAATAAGTTGGGTAGATAGTGTACAACAGAGCGTGTGGTTTACATACTTAGCAAGAAGAATCGTTTACTGCAATACAAAATATATGTGTGCCTCTAAAATAATAAACATTCATGGACTTCAAATTGTGTTAACATTTTAAATTCAATTTTAAGGTTCTAATTTTAATTTCTAATTATTTTTGGTTTACTATTTATTAACTATTCCTTTTTTTTTTCAGATAAAAGATTATTATACACATATGAGTTTACTACACTTAGCAATCAAATATGGACAAATAGGATGTGCGATAGAACTTATAAGTGTTTATCCTGCGCACATGTTTGGAGAAGATAAGGAAAAAAATACTGCACTACATTTGGCAGCTGAACAGGCAGATAATACCATATTACAACAAATTTTAAAAAGCTCACCCCATATTATAAACAATAAAAATAAAAGTGGGCAAAACGCTTTATTTTGTGCTGTGCAAGCACAGAACATAGCAGCTGTAAAAATCCTTACAAAACTAAAAGATGTCGATATAGATTGTGCAGATAACAAAAATGGAAATTCTCCATTTAGTATAAGTGTGTTAAATAGGTGTAAGAAAATAATGACACTTCTTTATCAGCGTGGTGCCAACATAAACCATCCCAATAAAAAAGGAATCACACCCTTACATTTAGCTGTACTAGAGAAGAATGAAGAACTTCTTAATTTATTGATTAAGTGGAATGCAGAGGTCAATACAACAAGACAATATAATATATCACCTTTAATGGATGCTATCAAAAGACCATTAGCTTTGGTAAGAATTTTAATAAAAAATAATGCCAATGTTCAACATATCGATGAAAATGGTTGGACTGTTTTACAGCATGCAGTTAAAAGTAATAATAAGCTAGTTGTAACATTTTTACTAAAGAATAAAATTGAAATTGATACCACCAACAATAAAGGCGATACAGCTCTAATGATAGCATGCAGGTACAATCTTCCTAATATGTTTGAACTTCTACTGGAGAATAAAGCTGACATTCATAAAATGAACAAAAAAAAAATGAACGTTCTTCATTACGCCGTAATGGGTAACAGTAGGGAAATTGTAACATATTTACTTGAAAGAAAAGCAGATATTAATGCAAAAGATTCTAACGATTGTACACCTCTAATATTAGCTTGTGATAACAATTTGGTAGATATGGTTAGGCTACTAGTAGAAAATAAGGCAAATATTCAACATTTTTCCAAAGCGTGGAAATGTACTGCTTTAAATATATGCAACAAAAAGAAATATAATAAATGTCTCAATATTCTCAATGAAGAACTAGCTAAAAGAAAGGAAATTAGTAAAATTAAAAAAAGTGAATTATTGTTTAAAGGAAAACATAAAAATGCAACAAAAGCACCTTAAATATGATTATCTTAAAATATTTACGTACAACAACAAATAAGAACACTATGTTAAATTAAATTTTTTATAATTTCGTTGGTCTTATAACCAACTTTATAATGTGGTCCAGGTAGTACAGGTGCACTAGCTAGGAAAAATATTCTTACAGCATATTTTTGTAGAAAATGTTGGTCAAAAATTGTATTTGATAATTTTTTAAATCAAATTGTAAAAGTTAACTTTTTTGTCCAGAGCAAGTTGATTTAGGTTAATTGGTGCATCATTGATGAATCTTTTTTGAACAAAAAAGACTTATAGTAACTGCATGGATTTCTAAAATGCATGGTTTTCTAGTTATAAACAATTTAAAGTCTTAAAATGTACAAAAATGGCCATTTTCAAAACTCGATAACTGAGTGAAAAATTATTACTGTAAAACTATATTCTACAAGATACCGAAGAGCTTTTTATTCTTTGTTTACTTCGTTAGTCGTTTCTTTTCATCGCCAAAAATTTTGTCACCGCCAAAGTCCGCGGGTCCTTGTCTACACCATCCTTCCATCTCAGTCTGGGTCTACCTCTAGTCCTATCTTCCACTGGTGCTGCTATTAGGGTTCGTTTGGGTGGGTAATTTTTATTTGATCATATTTTAGTCTATCTATTTTTATAAATATATTACATCTATACCAATAAGTATTTCTTTATAAATCCACAAACCTAAATATATACCTTTTACATAGGATTTTTTTAATAAATTATTTCTTTATACTTTCCGTACAATTCGAAATTATATCGCTTTCTTCAAATAACATTATACGAGCATATGATTTTCGTCTGTTTTGGAGCAGTCTATGTTTCTGACTCATAAGTACTGGTTGGATGACTGTTCTATAGATATATCGTTAATTTGTTTTTTTTTACATAAATTTCTATTTTTTAGCTGCTGATGTTATTTGTTTGTTATAAGTACTCTTCGTTTCACTTCCCCAGATGTGTCATTATCACTTGTTATAAGACACCCCATATAGTTAATCTCATTTACTACCTCAAAATTATGGTGATCTATGCTAAAATTTTGTTCGGCGCTTCTAACTATATTTCTGTTATTTGGCATCGACGCCAACATTATGGTTTTTTCCTCGTTTATTTTAAGGCCCATATTTTGTACGGCCGTCAAATCGTAAACTTAACCCCTAATCTGCGTTGACTTAAATTATTATTCTCCTGTTATGTAACTGGGCATCTCTGATAGTCTTTTGTAATACTATATTAAAGATAAGATACGCCAGTGCATTTTCCTGCCGTAACCCTGCATATGTTTAAAGTCTTGTAACATTGTCGTCTTGTACTTGCTCCCTGCAGATCACTTTACTTATAGTGTTTTTCACAAGAAGTTTTATTAATTTATTGATAATGTTAAGTTTATTCATAGCTTCATATACATTACATTGTAGGATGCTATGTTACGCTAAATTAAAGTCCAAAAAGAGATGAAATATATAAATGTTAAATTCCTTGGTTTTTTCTAAGATTTGACGTACCACAAGAATCTGGTGAATTGTTGATCTACTTGGCCTAAAAATGCTTTTACATCTATCAATGAGTCTTCCACTTACGTACTTTAACGGCTGTATAGCGTGTTCGAGAACACCCTATATTTGTATATTGTGTTCAGAAGAGCTATACCCTTATAAATTTTAAATTTCAACAAATCTTCCTTTTTGTGCATTGGACCTATAATTCCAGTGCACCATTCCTCTGGTATTTGTTCTTCTTTCCAGACAACAAATCTCCCTTCTTGTGCAGTGGACATATAGTTCCAGTGAACCATTCCTCTGGTATTTGTTCTTCTTTCCAGACTGACTATTGTGCAGTTACTTAGGTGCATATTGCTGTTACCTTATGTTTGATGAGCTCTACAGAGATACAGTCTACTTCTGGGGACTCCTTATTTTTAAAGCGTGTGATTCCGTCTCTTACTTCCAATATTAAAAGAGGTTGTAGGTGAGTGTTATTTTTTGCTTTTGTTGTATACATCATTTTTTACTTCGGTACCAAGTGGTTCTTTGACGTGCCCAATTCATATGCTTTGTACTACGTCACTTATACCAACTTTATGTTTATTTTGTCCCTACACATCGTTTTTTTTTGGCCTACTTAAGATTTTATACAACTTTCTAGGTTAATTTTTTTCCTTAGCAATTGAAGTTCTTGCTTAATCTGGTTTGACAAGGTCTGCTTTTTTCGATGTACGAGTTTTTCCTCCTTTCTAAGTTCTTTGTACGGTTTCCCCTTATCCCGTGTTCTACTTTGTTGCATAAGTTTATACGCATATTTTTTTAGTGATGTCACCCAAGAAACCTAAAAAAGTTTTTTCTCAGCAAAAACCAGTTATTTTTGTAATAAAAAAAAATTTCTGTCCATAAATTTTGCCCAGTACCTTCTGATCTGTTTAAAGAGGACACTTTTAAGAAATCCGTCAAGAAACGGAATTAGAAACATTTTTCCTACGAAAGCTGCCTCACAACTTGGACTATATTACTTTTAAAGCCATTTAGAATCATTTTTTTCTACAGCATTTTTGTTATTGGTGTTAATTGATATTAATATTAACAAAATATAAGCACATCTACCTAAAAAATCTAAAAAATAAGCAAAAATGTTATTATTTTGGCATGGTTTCTAAAGTTGTTGTTACATATTGCAGCATTGATGTATATGTGATTCATGCTGGGTCAAATGACCCCTTACAAAAATGTTCTATGGGCGTGTAGTCTATTAACTTGGAGAAAAAATTAATAAAGTAAAATATATTTAGTGGGAAGGCTCCTATAGTACTAATTATTATTATAATATTTCTGTTATATTCTAGTCCAACAAAATTAAAGATGTATTTTTGTACTTGTTTATAAAGATAGCAAAAAATATATGTCATTTATTTTAATAACCGTATTTTACTTTTCCTGATCTTTTTCCTTGAATACTACTCAAGTGCATTTTGATTTGCATTTTTTAAAGCAAAAAACAGAAGACAAACAGAAAAAAGACTTGCTATGCAGGAAACAGTACCTGATTGAGAGAACAGTGACAGCGAGTTCTGGTATTGAGCCCTCACCCGGCTACCTACACCGATTATTATCCATGTTGCACATGTCTCAGCTTTTATTTTTTAAATGCTAGATATTTTGAGTATTTGAGTATGTTACGAGCAATGCCCGAAATTGGACAATCCTATCATTGTACGGAAAATGTTGTCCACTTCTAGCAATGCACCCCCAATTACTGTACAATGTCCGAAATAGACATGAGTATCGGACTTTGTATAAAAGAATTGCTTTACAATGTTCGAATTTCGATAAGTAGCGATGCGTCAAAATTTGGGAGAATATGAATATATCGATTCATATCGATTTTTACGATTATTCCCTATTTGTTTTTTATTTTTAAAGTTAGAGATAGAGAGAAAAAGTTAATTAAGTCTAATTAGGTCACTGTGAGGCGTAAAGTTATAAATCCATAATTAAATTCATCACGGTTTCTGATTTCTGGATTGTAGGATTAAATTATCCTTGGAATAATCTATAAATCAGTTTAAAATGGCCCAGGAAGATATTTTTAATTGTAAAGTAAACGAGCTAGGTGGTACTATAAAAAGTTTTCGAATTAAGACAGAAACAGATTATAAAACCCTCATTAGTGAAGTTATGAAAGCAAAAAATAGAAAAACCAAAACGTCATCAGACTATAGACGAATTAAGAGGTATGATGTTTTAAAATTAGGAGATACATATAGGTTAATTGTTTTCATGTGCAAAACAGACAATAATATTAAGTATTTTGTATGCAATTCTAAATTGTATGGTATAATAAACAATGCTCACATACAGACAGGTCATGGTGGCATTCATAAATTAGAGTACAATTTAAAACAAAAATATGCTAATATAACCAGGGAGGTCATAAAAATTTTTCTTGAAAATTCTGAGGTATGTGTAAAGAAGAAAACACTTCCAAAGAAAGGTGTTGTAGTAAAGCCTATGGTGTTCAAGGAAGTTAATGAGCAAGGACAGGTTGATTTCATAGACTTTCAAACATGCCCAAGTGGCGAATATAAATTTATATTAAATTATCAGGATCACCTGAGTAAATTTGTTAGTCTACGCCCTCTCAAAACAAAAACTGCATTAGAGGTGGCTACACATTTAGTTAATATATTTTGTATTTTTTGAGCATCTTCTGTCCTATAGAGCGATAATGGGCGAGAGTTTGTAAACAATATTATAGAGAAATTAAAGATGATGTGGCCACAATTAAAAATAGTCCATGGTAAGCCTTGACATTCCCAAAGCCAGAGAAGTGTAGAGAGATAGAGAGAGAGAGAGAGAGAGAGAGAGAGAGAGAGAGAGGAGAGAGAGAGAGAGAGAGATAAAGAGGTGTGCAATAAATTATTGTTGCATGGATGGAAGATAATAAAACGAACAAGTGGGATGAGGGTTTATGTTTTTGCCAATTTAAAAAAAACAATAGTTTTCATCTTGGAATTAAGCAAAGTTGAGCAATTGAGGTGATGTTTGGTAGAAAACCCAAGTTAGGACTTGCATCTGGTAACCTACCAGTAGCTCTTAGTGTCAGTACGGAGGTAGAATTAAAACAGGTCATTAGTTAAATAAATGTTGCCAAAAGTGGTAGGAAAACACTTTCTGAAGGGATATTAAATGAAAATGAGGTCCACGTAGAAAGTGCCATTGTTGAAGACTCATCACCAGGTATAGAATTTATTGACTTGTGTCCCATGCCTGATTTAATATAAGAAAAGGAAAGCCAAGAAGATCCTGAGTCTACATCTACACCTAAATCTCAGCCAAATGTTGAAGTAGATGAATGTAACCAAATTTCTGCAATAAAAATTGTATTTCAAAAAACAAACATCTGGCAGTTTCCACTTATTGATGAAGGCTCTTCAGTAATTACACCAGTGCATTCTTTAGATAGGGGGAAAGGGGATCAGAGAAATATCTTAGGTGTTGTCTTAGACAATATTGATGGATTTTATAAAGTAGGAAATTCAAATTCACAATTATTTTCAATGAACCAAATTGCTTCTTGCAAGGCAATGTTTATGTCTAATAGTGATGTTTCAAGATCTAATAGTGATGTTGAAGGTTACAAGTAAGTCGATGAAAAAATATAATGTTAGAAAACTGAAAGATCCCAATGTTCGACTGAAGGTGAATGAAAACCTCAATACAAAGGTGCTAAAATGCACAAAAACAGTGAGAGAGATAAAAGAACAATACCTGAAGAAAGGTACAGAGAAACGGAAATCGTGGATGACCAATGAAATACTTGAACTTATGGATCAGAGAAAAAAAAACAAAGAAAATCTCCAAGAATATACGAGAATCATCAGAAAAATAAGAGAAGCCAAAGAGAAACAAAAAACAGAACAATGTCAGGAAATAGAGGAGTATCAGAGTGGATATGATAACTTCATTGTTCATCGAAAGGTGAAGGAAATAGCTGGAAAGTTCCGAAAACGCAACAGCGGAAAAATAACAGATGATGAATGCAATCTTGTCATAACCAGTGAAGATAAAAAGAAAGTATTGGAAGAATACTTGGCGAAGCTTTTCCATGACATTAGAACGATAGAAGAGCCCACCATTGAAGATAATTCAGGTCTCGAAATTCCACCAGCAGAAATAACGGTAGCCGCCAGACAAATAAAGGATGGAAAGGCACTGGGACTTGATGAAATTCCTGTAGAACTGTTAAAGCTATTAGAAGAAGAACAAATAAAAATAATAACTGAAATATTGAATGAAATATACAATGCAGGAAAAATACCAGTAGAGTGGCTCAAATCAGACTTCATACCATTGCCCAAAAAAATCAAGAGCAAAAGTTTGTGAAGAACATAGAACCATAAGCCTAATGAGTCATCTGCTTAAGCTGTTTTTAAAGGTCATCCACAAAAGAATTTACCGGAAATGCGAGGAATAAATTGCGCGCAATCAGTTTGGATTTGTGGACGCCGTTGGTACGAGGGAAGCCTAATTTAGCGTGTAGATATTATTTTAAAAATGTAGAGATGTCAGCTGTAATGTAAAAAATTTTAAAAATTACTAACAAAAAACCGGCTTCGGCCACCAAAAAAATTAACAAAACCCCAAAACCCGGGCACGTAGGTCCCAACCCCTTGAGCACCAAGTCGCCGAACTGAGCCAAGACTCAAAGCGGATACTTGAGGCCCAAGTAAGCAATTTTAGTTTGCGGATAAGCCACATTAAGATAACAGGAATATAGCGGAGATGCGCTGTCCTGAAATTTTGCATTCGGTTAGGAAACCATGTTGGGGTTCTATTACCCAGGACCTCCACATGAAGAGCATTTGGCTGATTGTTGTGCCTCTATAGCGCATCAGAGTACTATAGGGGGGAAAGGGATGGTCTAGAGCACTGGAGAACGGTGGGGTGACTCCTGTTTATACTCAAGTTAACACACCTTGCTCCAATGAATCGTTACATCCGATCGTAATTCTTAAGGGTGAACATTTCTCATAGGCTGGGTTTAATCAAATTGCTTGCTTGCTTGCTTGGCACTGAGATCTCAATCCGCCTGCTGTGTCGCTGCTTTTATACTATCTCAACGCAAAAAACTAAAGTTTAGCTTAACCGAATATTATCCTCTAGTACGAAGCCAAAATGTGATATTATGTACTGACTTTCTTAATTTATTAATTACAATTTAACTGTTTAGACTACAAAGATATAACTCAAGATCCAATGTGGCTTAACCAGTATAATGTTGAATTTTAAATTAAAAAATTATTATATTTAATTTTAAAATCAGTATAACCTAAATTTCTCATTAGCTTGCAGCTATTAAGGTGGTAATCAGAAGATGAAAGCTCATTCTACGCCTTAAACGGAGATTAGACGAATAAAAAAAACCCTCCTCGTCTAATCAAAATTACTTTCTGTGATACAATCTGGATTTTACTACCCTAAATATGGCCCTGAGTGTACGTGACTGTGTCTGAGAAAGAGGGATTCGAGCTGATGTCATTCAAGATAGGACTACCTCAATTTCTGTTTGCAGGTTAGAAGGTTACGTACACACAAAAAACAACTTTGGCTGAATTTCATTAATTAAAAAGTTTGAACTCAATATAAAATGGTTATTTAAGCTACAAATGAAAAAATAAAAAGTATCCTCAACATCTAAAAACGTAACTATTCCACTAGTGTATTCCTACATACGGAAGTGAAACTTGGACATTTACAAGAGCTAATATGAATAGATTAGGTTAGGTTAGGTTAGCTAAAAAAAACGACGACAACTACTGAACAATATCAAAAGAAATACAGTGGAGTATACGGAACTGAATAAAACCATAAGAAAACAGATAAAGGAATATTTAAAGAAATACCAAGAAGACCGCATTAAGAAAATCATAGAGAAGAACAAAAGTTTAAAAGCAATGAAGACAAATATAGGAAAAAGAAAACTAATCATGCTTAAAGCTGAGAACAATGAAGAAAGAGATCTAGGAGAAATAGTAAAAATCACAGAAAGATATTACACAGACCTATACAGTTCTAAAAATGACCCACCACTATCATCTAAACAGAATCTCACGAGAAAAATACAAAATTTTGGCTCAGAAGTATTACCAGAAATAACTGAAGATCTCACAGACCTATACAGTTCTAAAAATGACCCACCACTATCATCTAAACAGAATCTCACGAGGAAAATACAAAATGTTGGCTCAGAGGTATTACCAGAAATAACTGAAGATGAAATCGAAAAATCCATAAATGACATGAAAAGGAATAAAGCGGCCGGTGAGGACAAAATACTGGCGAAACTGCTAAAAGAAGGAGGAGACACGATAAAAAAAATGCTAAAAATGCTGTTCAACAAATGTCTGTTTGAAGGTAAAATACCCAAACAATGGAGAAATGCCAACACAATCTTAATACATAAGAAAGGAGACCGAACAGACCTAAACAACTACCGTCCTATTTCCCTTTTGTCACAACTGTATAAAACCTTCACAAGAATAATAAACAACCGACTAACCTATAAACTTGATAACTACCAACCAGTAGAACCGGCCGGATTCAGAAAAGGATACAGCACAATCGACCATCTACATACGCTTAAAATCTTAATTGAGAAAACCAATGAATACAACCTTCCGCTGTACTTAGCATTCGTAGATTATGAAAAGGCTTTCGACAGCATTGAACACTGGGCGGTTGAAGAAGCTCTGGTCAATAGTAGAATAGATTCAAGATACCGACAATTGATACATGATATTTACCAAAACGCAACCATGACCGTAATTCTGGACGACAAATTAATAACGGATAATATAAAAGTTAAACGAGGAGTCCGACAAGGCGATATAATTTCACCTAAACTGTTTACCTTGAACCTCGAAGACATAATAAAATTAACATATTGGGAAAACAGAGGAATATGTATTAACGGAAAATACCTAAATCACCTTAGATATGCGGATGACATACTCCTGATATCCTCGGAACGACAAGAACTGGAATTAATGCTGAATGAACTTACAGCTTCTGCCAAATATCATGCAGAGGAAGATTTTAGAAAAGCGCAGCGTAGCGTTACAAAGCGGCGATTGTGATGGCTGTGCAATCTGAGATAGTTCTTAAGTTTTTCTTCTAACTACTTGTTATGATGGCACCTTAACCCATTAATGCATAGCATTGCGTTTTCGCAACAGTTGACATAGCCCACTATGGCGTCATCTTTTGGAAAATGATATTCGGGCAGTCAAAGTTCAGATTTATTTCACAACAGTTGGGAATTGGTCACAAAAGTAAGGTTTCTATTAACACATGGCATATTAAAAGTTGTAGGTTAATTTTGACTTCTTTGGGCACGTGTTCTAAGTTAGTAGTAAATGCTATTGTTTTTTCTGTCCTAGTTGGTACAACTTTCCAATTATCCATTTTCGCAATACTGGGCACAAGGCATATTATTAGTACATAAAATCATTTTTGTTCTAGAAGGTGGAAAAAAGATGTCAAATCAACTTTGCTCGACCAGTTTCGGTCGTACTAGTAATAATAGTCGTCCTAAAATATTTTTTTACGAATCAAGGGCACATAAAATTATGTCCATGCTGAAAGAGTCAAACCTTATGAAGTCGGATTCCAGTGCAGATGTTTTCTTAGCACCTCCTGACTGAATTGACTGATGAAGATAGTGGAGATGAAGGTTGTGAAGGATCATTCAATAACCTAAACAAAAATATGTTGAATGCGGAGGCAGAAGCTGTAATTTATTAAAAAAAAATAAAGAAGGATTGACGTAGAAAATGTAAATCTATATCAAAAAGATGCAGATCTTCAACGTATGAAAAAAGTTTAGGAAGAAGAAGATAAGGAAGAGATTAAGATGGAAACAGAAATAGGGACGTAACATAAATAAATTCAAGATATTCAAATAGCATCTACTGAGATTCATACAAAAATTGTAACTCTCCTACGACGAAAATTAATTCAGAGAAATTTATCAGATGAAAATTGCCTTTATTTCGATATTAAACATAAAAAAAACCAATGGAATACATGCATTTCTTCATTTTATTAACGACCACTCATTTCTTTACAGATCTTTGTTTTTTTTTTAAATGACGCGCTTTTAACAAATATTGTTAAGGTAACAAATTGTTATGCCCTTCAAAAAGTTACTACTTTAGAATTTGAAAAAAAAGTTAAAAGCCTTTATAGGAATTTTTTAGTTAGTAGATACAGCACGAATCGAAGAAGGCGCATGTACTAGAAAGAATCACATGACGTTATAAATATACAGATTTCAAGTAACATGCGTCGTAACCGATTTAAAACCATTATAATATTCCTAAATTTACTGAACTATATGAACTGTACATTTACTGAATAGACTGTATGGGAAACCGAATCTAGCGTGGATGAGGTAACACGATACCATAGTATGGGAATCAAGGTATGAAACAACATTAAATAAAATTTATTTATTTAGCGTTTGGACTTTCACAGTACGATAAATATACAAATACAATAATATATACATACATATTAAATATGTTATTCAAACACTAAAGATAGAATGAATGACACTAAATATTAATGTCCAATATACATAGCCATTCAATTGCTTCTGGGGAACATTTCGCAAAGTCCTAGAGGTTTCCACGGTAGGCACGATTCAAGCAGTCTGAAATACAATGGCTTATGGTCTGTCTAGATTGTCTGTAATCGCACTGTGGACTTTCTGCACGACTCCACCTGAACAGCGAATCAACACATTTACCATGTCCGGTACGTATACGATTAAGCCTTACCCAAGTGGACCGGGGCAGATTTGATCCGATGAAACCCTGAGTTGGGGTGGATATCTTAATATAGTCCGATTCTACTGTTGGCATCCATTTTGTTGTCCATTGCCTATGCATATCATAGGAATTACCAATTTTTAGGGCAGATCGTATTGAAGGATTTCTAGATCTCAGTCGCTGGTGCTCTTTTGACATGTCTGGGAAATCTTGATGTATTGGTAATTGTACGTTGGCTACAATTTTTTGGTACTTTCTCACTAATGCTGCTGTACGGCGTAGATCTGGTGGAGCAATATTGCTCAGGGTAGGCAGCCATGGGATGTTAAGGGATTGTGATGCGCAACATATATAGCCTCTCCTATTCAAATGTCAACCTCACCTGCTCGTATGATGATCTAGATCAGGGTCATCTGGTACATCCTGCTAGATAACTAACGAGGCTCTGGCGTCCGAGAGTTTGCCGGGATAAGCAATCCACCATTTACTGGCCAACGGCTTCGGGCGGATGAGCTGGTAAATGGAAGGGCACTCTGTTGTCCTGAGACTGAGAAATTGGTCTCAAAGGCGGAAGAACCAAGAAAGTGGTCAACGGCATCAGAATGCAGAAGGCAACGAGAAACCACTGCATTAAAGGTCCCTGATGACATCTCTAGTAAAGCTATCATGGCAAATCCAACTAAAGTGGAAACTCTTACTAATCATGGAATACGGAAGCCAAGATTCGGCAGGGGAGGTGATCCACCTTTAGATCACAGGGCCTCCCAGGTCGTAACCCAGCGAAACCCCTGTGGCAGAACCGGAAAAGTGTCTCTCAGAACATCAGAGTTGATTACTAAAATATGTACCTGGAATGTGAAGACAATGTATCAGGCTGGAAAAATTCATAATACCATTCAAGAAATGACCAGACTTGGAATCAGTATAATGGGCATAAGCGAAATGAGGTGGCCAAATAGTGGTGCTTGTATTGTTGACAATCATATGGTATACCACTCGGGAAATGAAGATGGTCAACATATATATGGGGTTGGAATAATCGTCTCTCCCCAATTACGTCAATATGTTACAAATGTTATATATGTTTCTGAAAGATTAATAATAATCCAACTGAATACTAGTCCCGTCAGGTTAAATATTTTACAAGTGTATGCCCCCACTAGCGATAAACCAGAAGAAGAGCTAGAGCAATTTTATGAATTGTTGATAAATTCACTTAAACTACTTAAAAAAGAAGATATAACTATCATTATGGGTGACTTCAATGCGAAAATTGGTAAAGGAAAAAGCGGAGAATTCATAGGTGATTTTGGTCTAGGGCAGAGAAATGAAAGGGGAGAAAGATTAAAACTGTTTGTAGAGGAAGAAGAATTTGCAATACTAAATACATTCTTCAAACTACCACCAAGACGCTTGTATACCTGGGTCTCCCCGCAAGATCAACCAGGACACGTAATACGGAATCAAATTGACTACATAATGGTGAACAAAAGATTTCGTAATGGATGCCTATCAGCTAAGAGTTACCCCGGTGCGGACGTATCATCAGATCATGTTCCGGTTGTTGGTAAATTTAGGTTTAGATTCAAGAAGGTCACAAAAAAGAATAGTAACAAAAAGTGCGATATGAGAAGACTAAAAGATAACAAAACAAAAGAAACAGTCGCACAGATTCTTTCAGAAAAGCTAAGTAATATGGAGCAAACATATAATGCCGAAGAATCACTCCAAAATATATGTGAAACATTTAACAAGATCAGAGAAGAACATCTTACAGAAAAGAAAGATAAGAAAAAAAGTTGGATGAATGACAATATACTGCAACTTATGGAAGAAAGAAGAAAATCAAAGAACAACAAAATAATGTACAACAAGATTCAGAGACAAATAAGAACCGAAATACGAAAGGCCAAAGAAAATTGGTTAAAATCACAGTGTGAAGAGATAGAGCTGTTAGAACAAAAACATGATACGTTTAACATGCATAAAAAGGTGAAACAAGCAGCTGGTCTTCAGAAATCCAACACAGCTAACAAACTGCGAGACCAACAGGGGAATATCATCACAGACAAAAATCAAGAAATCCGCATATGGACAAAATACATACAAGAACTCTTTGATGATACTAGATCCGAACAACCTCCATCTTACATATGTGATGACCACTTACCAATCACATCAGATGAAGTGCAAAAAGCCATATTACAACTAAAAGATGGCAAAGCTCCTGGACCTGACAATGCATATGCTGAGCTCATAAAACTATTTAACACCGACGGTATTCAACACCTAACAAAGGTATTTAATGATATATACTTAAGCGGAGTAATACCAAGAACATGGCTTAAGTCGACCTTTATTACTTTACCAAAGAAAACAAAATCCGTATCCTGCAGTGATTTCCGAACCATCAGCTTAATGAGTCATATTTTAAAATTATTTCTAAAAATCATACATCAAAGGATATATAGACTGTGCGAAGAAAAAATCAGCCGTACACAGTTTGGTTTTCGGAATGCAGTGGGTACGAGAGAGGCTCTCTTTAGTATACAAGTGCTATTCCAACGATGTAGAGACGTGAACTGCGACATTTATGCGTGCTTCATTGACTACCATAAAGCGTTCGATACAGTAAAGCACGACAAGCTGATGGAGATACTAACCAATATTGGAATAAACACTTGTGATTTAAGAATTGTCAGCAATCTGTACTGGAATCAAACATCATCTATCCGGACAGAGGCAGGAGAATCCGACGACATCAAAATCAAACGTGGCGTCCGTCAGGGATGTATACTATCACCACTGCTGTTTAATATATACTCTGAGGAAATCTTTCAAGAAGCAGTGGGTGATGTTGAAGCCGGAATTCGAATCAACGGAGAATTAATCAATAACATTAGATACGCGGACGACACGGTAGTATTTGCTGACAGCTCTGAAGCCCTCCAGGAGTTAATGAACAGAATCACAGAGGTCAGTCAGAGATACGGACTTTCACTAAACACCAAGAAAACAAAATGCATGATGATCTCTAAGAAGGAACAGCAATTTGAACAAATCAGTGTAAACGGTCAACAAATAGAAAGAGTAAAAACATACACCTACCTTGGTACGAACGTCAATGAAAATTGGGACCATTCCATAGAAATCAAATGTAGAATAGAGAAAGCAAGATCTGCATTTCAAAAAATGGCCAAGTTATTCAAATGTCATGATTTATCAATGCCCATAAAAATCAGGTTACTACGATGTTATATCTTTCCTATACTGTTGTACGGAGTTGAGTCATGGACTCTCACAGACGCCACCTGCAAGAAAATTGAGGCTTTTGAAATGTGGCTTTATCGTCGCATCCTGAAGATATCGTACACCGACCACGTTACTAATGAGGGTGTTCTGTTGAGAATGAAAAAAGAAAAAGAGCTGTTAACCACAATAAAAACAGCTAAAATCGAATACCTCGGTCACATCATGAGGAACAGCGAAAGATATGGACTGCTGCAACTAATCTTGCAGGGAAAAGTAGAAGGAAAACGGGGACCAGGAAGGCGAAGGATTTCCTGGCTGAAAAATCTACGAACGTGGTTCAATACAACAACCACAAATCTTTTTAGAGCAGCAGTGTGTAAAGTGCAGATTGCTATGATGGTCGCCAACATCCGAAACGGATAGGCACTACAAGAAGAAGAAGTAGGCAGCCATCTCACTGGCGTTGGTTTTATTGTTCCAGTGATTATTCTCATGGTTTGGTTAAGTTGGATATCGATTTTGCTTTTATGTGCACTATTTAGCCATACTGGTGCACAATATTCTGCCACTGAAAAAACCAAAGATAGAGCAGAGGTCCGAAGAGTATCTGCAGAAGCACCCGAAGTTGCTCCAGCAAGTTTTAATATTAAGTTATTTCTTGTTCTTAGTTTACCGGCTGCGTTTGTAAGATGACTTTTGAAGGTGAGTGTTCTATCAAGTGTGACGCCTAGATATTTGGGGTTGTTGTTATGTTTGATAGCTGTATCATTTAGACTTACATTGAGAGTATCGCCCGCAAGTTGATTCGACAGGTGAAAGAGGCAGGTTTCAGTTTTGCTTGTGTTAGGCCGTAAGCGCCAGTTATTAAAATAGTTACTTAGTGTAGTTAAGTCCTGGTTTAGAGCTCGTTCTTCTGCTTCTTTACTATTATCTTGAAAAAAAAAAAAAAAAAAAAAAGAGGTTAATCTTTATAAATGGGTACATTTATTTAAAAAACCCTTAAAAGGGCCACATCAATAAAACAAACGTTTTCGGACTACACAGTCCATCATCAGGTTATTAAAATCGAAAATGCTAGGTCATAATGCCTGAGCCACCAAAATATTAGGGTAAAAACCCTTTAAATTACATTTAGTTATAAAATGTTGTACATTGTGTTATAAAATAACTGTGATGTTCTATATTAAATTAAATTTGACTAAAGGTAACACATGGCTTAATTGGGTTTCAGAGCCGGGTGAGAGGGAACCTCTGCACTCGGAGAACAACGTGGAGAACTGTCAGTTCCACGTTGTTCTCCGAGTGCAGAGGTTCCCTCTCACCCGGCTCTGGAACCCAATTGAGCCATGTGTTACCTTTAGTCAAATTTAATTTAATATAGAACATCACAGTTATTTTATAACACAATGTACAACATTTCATAACTAAATGTAATTTAAAGGGTTTTTACCCTAATATTTTGGTGGCTCAGGCATTATGACCTAGCATTTTCGATTTTAATAACCTGATGATGGACTGTGTAGTCCGAAAACGTTTGTTTTATTGATGTGGCCCTTTTAAGGGTTTTTTAAATAAATATACCCATTTACAAAGATTAACCTCTTTTTGTTATACGTGGTATACAGCCAGCTACAGGAATTTTTCCTTGTGGATTTTATTATCTTGAAAGCAAATGGCCAGGTCGTCAGCATAAGCAAATTTTCTTGATTTTGTTTCAGGTATATCTGCTGTATAAAGGTTAAATAATAAAGGAGCTAGCACTGAGCCTTGAGGTAAGCCGTTGTTAAGTTTTCTAACGTTACTCTGTGCATTATTCATATATACCTGAAACAGTCTGTTCAAGGTTTATATGAATGGTGCACGGGTACTTCAGGCAAGGTATGATTTTCATCAGCTTATAAATAAGGCCCTCTCTCCACACAGTGTCATAGGCAGCCGTGAGATCTATAAATGGTATGGCAGATTTTTCGTGTCTTTCAAAGCCAGCTTCAATAAATGTAGTTAAGGACAGCACTTGGTCACAGCTACTTCGTCCTCTTCTAAATCCAGCTTGTTCAATTGGTACAGCATACTCAATGGTGTTACATATTCGGTTATATAAAAGTCGTTCTAGTAATTTATAACAGCAACTGAGTAAGGCAATAGGCCGGTAACTTTCAGGCAGTTTGTTTTTTTTTTGCCAGGCTTCTGGATTGCGATAATTTTTCATCTTTTGAATTCTGGGGGTAGCACAGCTGTAAAAAATCTGTTATTTAGTTTGCTGTAGGTACTTATTGATGTTTGTTTAGTTTTAACCATTACTATATTGTACTTTGTACTTAAAAATAATAAATACCAAGTAACCTAACTTTCATTTTTTTAACACTTTTTCCCATTGTCCCCATATGGGGATATGTATATATGTTGTATACCTTGAGTTATTCAGTAAAACTTACATTTAATTTTTTGCTTAAAATAATATTCCTAACAAGATCCAGTAAAAAATAAATAATTTTTTTCGAAAAAATGTCTTGAATTTTAATAGGTTTATAAATATACACAGTGGCCCAAAAGTCTGGAAACGGCTAATTATCTCGTAAAATGCTAAACATAATTATACAAAATTTGAGATACGTCTATTTTGGGATACGGAGATTCCATATTTGGTATTTGCAATGTTGCCAGATTTTCAGTTTCCCTTATATTACTAGTAACTTGGTTTTTTAAATGCATCACCCTGTTTATTCAGTCATCATTGGAATCTCCTATTCATATATAATACGAGTTCAACCATATGTATCGCTTATGATTTTATGTAGTCTGGAAGGTCTTAAATACATAAAACAGAAGTCTGGCAACGCCTTAATTTTTTCAATACATTTTTTAATACTAACTATATTCAAATAAATTAAAACTTAACAATTAATAGTTTAGAATATTTTTTAACATAATAGTTACGTTATTAAAAGTTTAAAATGTGCTCCATTTGTGAGTTGACAGCACTCTAATCGATGGTAGAATGCGTCTACCACATTTCTCCATGATTGTCTAGAAATTAATCGAGATTCATCGATAATTCATTGCCTTAGCTATGCAAGACTTGCTGGTTAAGTTTTGTAAACTGATTTTTTCAAGTATCTCTAATGAAAATATTCTTTAGGATTGAGATCGGGTGAACGCGGAGTCCATTCAGTTCTACCTTGTCTACCAATTTATCGTCCGTAAAATATCTCATCTAAATAACGCCGAACATTTACACCAACTATCTGACGTTAAATTTCTTTCTATAACAAATGGCCCAATTAAATAATTACCTACTATAACTGACCATATATTTAATTTTTGTGGTCTTTGAGTATGGTTTTAACGCATTCAGTGTGAATTTCACACGAGTTCAGCTATTCAATACGAGTTCAACCATATGTTCACCTGATTTTATGTAGTCTGAAAGATTTTAAATACATAAAACAGTCCAAAATATGTAGATTTTAATAAATTTAAATATTTAAATGGAGAATGCTGTGATTTTGACATTTGTTCACCATTTAAATTATGAACTAAAATTGACAGTAGTTGTAGTTCAAAAACTTCTGCAATTTAAAGTGCTTCTCTAAAATGCCGTCCTCTAAACCGTTCTCCTATTCATAAGACGACGGTACAAAAAACTGTAAGGCGATTAGAGGAATCTGGAGACGTAAAAGATAGGTACCGATCAGGTTGATCAAAACGAGTTATCAAGGACAATAAAACTTCAGATATAAGAAGGTAATGGTAAATAAAATTGAAAATTATTAAAATTTCGTTAACAGAATATGTTTTTCCGATTAAGTAACTTTTACACTGTATTGAAGTGTAAATCTACACAATTTAAGGTACTGCTGTGACGTAAATTCACACTGAAGACTGAATGCGTGAAAACCATACTCAAAGATCACAAAAATTAAATGTATGGTCAGATATAGTAGTTACTTATTCAATTGGGTCATTTTTTGTCGAAAGAAATATAACGTCAGATAGTTGGTGTAAATGTTCGGCGATATTTAGACGAGATATTTCCTGGACGATAAATTGGTAGACAAGGTAGAATTAAATGGCCTCCACGTTCACCCGATTTCAATCCTAAAGATTATTTTTATTAGGGATACTTGAAAAATTCAGTTTACAAAACTTAACCAGCAAGTCTTGCAGAGCTAAGGCAACGAATTATAAATGAATCTCGAATAATTTCTAGACAATTATGGAGAAATGTGGTAGACTCCTTCTACCATCGATTAGGATGCTGTCAACTCACAAATTGAGCACATTTTGAACACTTAATAACGTAACTACTATGTTAAAAAATGTTCTAAACTATCAATTGTTACGTTTTAATGTATTTGAAAATAGTTAGTATTAAAAAATTTAGGCGTTGCCAAACTTCGGTTTTATGTATTTATAACCTTCCAGATTACATAAAACCATAAGTGTTACATATGGTTAAACTCGTATTGAATAGGAGATTCCAATAATGACTGAATATACAGGGCGATGTATTTGAAAAACCAAAGTTACTAATAATATAAGACAAACGGCAAATCTGGCAACATTGTAAATATCAAATATGGAATCTCCGCATCCCAAAATAGGTGTACCTCAAATTTTGTACAATTATCATTAGCATTTTACGAGATAATTAGCCGTTTCCAGACTTTTGGGCCACTCTGTACATTACCAAATGGGGACAGTGTAGTTATTCTCACCTACCGAATTTCATATTATTCGACATTTTTAAATAAGTAATTATTAAACACTCTGTTTAATAAGGTAGCAAAGCATTTTAATGGCTTTAATATTAATTATAACTATTATACTCGGAGTGTAGAGTTTTGTATACATCTTAGTATGCATAGTAATATGCACAAACTTCCGATGATTTGTTCGCAAGGAAACTTATGTGAAAATTATCTACTTGCACCTGTTGTAAAATTTATATTTAGTTGGTAGTAGTAAATGCACCATCTTGTTTATTAATCATAAAGTTTAATACTATGTTTGTGTAGATATTGAAAATGTAAGTTTTGGATTTATCTCCCTTTGTTTTAGTTAATAATGTACTTAGAGGAGTACAGCGTTCTTCAAATATAAAAGACTATAAATCGCAGCTAGTAAAGTTTTACAAAATTTTAAATTAATAATAAACATTTTAAAAAATTAACTAATTAAATTTTAGCGTATTAGCTGTTGTAACTTTCTTAGTGACTATCATTAGGTATACATCATAAATGGCTACCAGTGAAGCAGGCGGCAACTTACATAAAAAAGATGAAGAGACTGCTAATTTTTTGCAGCACCTTTTAAATCCCGTTTAATATTGTTCACAGTATTTTTCATTTTTTTTTGTGGTGCGAATGTTTTTTCCTCGTTCGATGCTATTTTTATTAATTCCTTTATTTTTGTTATTAGAAAACGATGCGAAAACTACAGAGGAATAAGCCTAATAGCATCAATAGGAAGATTTTATTGAAAGATACTGCCAGAAAAGACAAAGCAAGCGATAAAAGGCAAAATCGGGGAGGATCAGGCAGACTTCACGGCAGAAAGATCATACATAGACTACATATACACACTGGAACAACTGGATATACATTTGGCATTTGTGAACCTAAGAAAGGCTTATGACTCTGTACCTAGGTCAGAACTATGAGAGGCACTGTACAGATTAGAAATACAGACAGAACTCATAGAAGCTACAAAAGCTCTGTATACAGAAAATAAAGTTTGGGTTGTTTCACATCTCCATCCCTATTTAAAATATACTTAAAGAAGTCTTGAAAAATGCGAAAAAAATGCGAAGGCATGGAAGGACCGGCTCGGAACGAACACCTATATACGTTAGGCTTTGCAGACGATCAAGTGGTGATTGCACAAGACCAAGAGGACCTCAGCTACATGATGAAAAAACTACAAGAAGAATATACCAAAGCTGGCCTAGATATTAACACCACAAAAACAAGTGAGTACCTATCGACAAGTGAAGAAACATAGAAGATCTATAGATTGATGTCAACGTAACAATCAAAGGAAAGGATAAATTCAAACAGTTGGGGTTTATAATCACGAAAAAGGCAACAACAGAGGAAGAAATTAGGCAAAGATTAGAACAAACAAGAAAAGCAATCCGACGACTTAACTCAGTATGGTGGGATAGACACCTAAATATGAAGACAAAAACACAGATTATAAAACATTAGTGCGAAGTATTATGACATATGAGGCTGAAAATTGGATTATAAACAAGAAAAACAATATTAAAATAGTTGCAACAGAGATAAGATATAGGATCTATAGGAAATTAGACGTAGACATCAGTAACACTCAGATGGGATTCAGAAAAGGGCTGGGTACAAGGTAGACTCTGTTTGCAATGAACGTTCTCTCACAGAGATGCTTAGACATGAACCAAGAAATTTACGCCTGCTTTATTGATTTCGAAAAGGCCTTTGACAAAGTACAACATGAATTACTAAGACAAGTTCTAATAAAGAAAAATATAGACAGCCGAGATATTCGAGTTATATGCAATCTATATTGGAATCAAACAGCAAATGTCAAGGTTGAGGGCAGACTAACAGAAGAAATTCAAATCCGTCG